>OX457041.1:5731408-5801408 GCA_949752735.1 Lumbricus terrestris | reverse complement strand
TGTCTCATGCTGTCATACTTAAGTCATAACGGAATCCATGCGTAACCTTCTGACGCACACCCTCCACGCCAACGCATTTAGCACACCTGAGATCCAATGCGACGACAACACACACGTCGCAATTATACACATTTCAATAGAACATTGGGGGAATAACAGAATTTTAGCGTGTGCATAATCATGAATGACCGAATTTTAGCGTGTGCATAATCTGTGGAACATGTTTGACCCAGTTTGGATGATGGTTATAGGTCTAAAATAAGATTCATCCTCTTAGCGAGACGCAGATGTTAACCAGTGATTCATTGTCAAGGCAGAGTTTGTATTCATGTAGCAATTTATCATTTCATTTGTTTGACTAATTATCAATTATCGTAGGTAGAGTTTGTTCCTGTTTGATTATTCAATCATCGTAGACATGACACAGTTTTAGAGTGTGTGTCATCTCGTATAGTGAGAATTTGTAACGGTTCAAAGATTTTTTAGGGGATTGCCATTTCGTGCTTATTCCGATGATAATTATCGCATAATACACAGAATTCCGATGATAATTATCGCATAATACACAGAACATACTTGCCCAGTTAGCTACACCGGCAAGCGAGAGCGGCATACGTCTGTTGGTTGCAACGGACTGCGGTTCAAGCCCCGGGCTGGGAGTTGACATTCAGAGATTTAGCTATCTCGGGCTAGCACGTGTGGGACGCAGGGGTGCAAGCAGCTGCGGAGCGACCTTGGGCAAGTTGCTTACCCATCATTGTCTGTGGGGAAGGCAACGGGAAACCACCACACTCATCTCATCCCCAGGGGCGTAAAAGCCAATGAACCTGCCTACGGGCAGAGAACCATCATCATCATCATCATCATCATCATCATCATCGTCGTCGTCGTCGTCGTCGTCGTCATCGTCGTCATCGTCATCATCATCAATCATCATCATCATCATCATCATCATCATCATCATCATCATCATCATCATCATCATCATCATCATCATCAATCATCATCGTCGTCGTCGTCGTCGTCGTCCTCATCATCATCATCATCATCACCATCATCATCATCATCATCATCATCATCATCATCACACAGAACATGCCAGAACTAGATTTTTTTAAACTTCGGAAATTGCATATTTTGGGAGTTGAAACATTAAACGCATAAATGCAATTATTATTTTCACGTCAAAAAACAGAAACAATTTTTTGTTTGTTTCAATAGCAACATGAGTTGCGACACTCACTGCACTGTGCAGTTGTCTTGCGATCGACCGAATGCGGACATATACTGTCTGAAATTGTTATCCTCAGCACAGTCGAAGTTGAGATCTTTGGTAGCTAGCTTGATGTTTATTTCTCCATTTCTTTAGCTCCCCTTCAAGCTCACTACTCAGAGGCGCTCCCGACTACAGCGCGGACACTGCATCGGAGTTTCACGCCGAAGCGCTCAAGCAATTGCGAGTGAAGGACTTGCTCAAGGTCCGTATACGCGGCGACTTGAGGTGGATTCGAACCTCGAATTTTCCGACTTCAAGGCAACGACGCCACCACTACGCCACCGCGCCCCACGGGGTGATGTTGACTTGCATCGCCTGAGGAATGCTCATTCGACGAAGTATAATAGTTGCCCATGAAGGAACCTCTCAGCCAATATCACCAAGAAGAGATGTCTCTTGTGGTTTTTTTCTTATGATATTCCATGTGTTTGCTGCACAAAACGACATATGCGGCCATTTCTGCTATATAAATAATGTTGAGAAAAAAGCGACGAGTTTTACATGTATATAGTCTATAGGCTACCAATTAGGTGGTCGAAGTCATATAATCCTGATTTTGCCGAATTGCGGCACGAGGTAGACCTTAGGCCTGTTCTCTGGCATGTTGCAACTCCTATTCTTCCGCACTGTCTCCTTCTAAGACTGTTCTCACATTGAGCAGGTCAGATGCGAGTTTGACGGAGTTAAAATACTTCCAGCAAATTCCTATTGTTTGTATGTGCATTTGCTATAGCGCCCCTTCAATCTCTCTCTACTCAGAGGCGCTCCCGACTGCAGCGCGGACACTGCATCGGAGTTTCACGCCGAAGCGCTGAGCAATTGCGAGTGAAGGACTTGCCCAAGGTCCCTACGCGCCGACTTGAGGTGGATTCGAACCTACAACTCTTCGGCTGCAAGGCGACGAACATACCCACTACACCACCACGCCCCACATTGAAGTACAAGATTTTTAACAGTTCAGTCACACTATTGCCGTCTACAGCCGCGCCGGGCTGTCGACCAACGTTTAGACCTGCCTAATGGGGCCCAATGGACCCCAGGCGTGCGTCATAGCGTTAATCAAGTAGTGATGTGCTTGCTTATGCATCCCATGAACGCAGTCATCCAGGCGTCCACCTTTATTCAAATATTTACATTGCAAATTGTCCGTGAATATATAGTTATTTCGCTTCAGCTGAAAATTCAATAAACAACTGCCTAGTTCCTTTCACGCGTTCTGATAAAGGATAGGCCTATCTATTTAGTCTAATCCCCATTTTTCAACACTGTTTAATTAACCTCTTAGACGCTTTAATGTCATGAAACTTCATGTCTCATTATTTAAATGATGCATAATCATTATGTTAAGTTTCACGACAGTCTAAGCTCCGAGTGATTTCATAGACGGGCAATTTTATTAGGAGCTATAGGCCCTATAGCTGGAGTACCCGGCGTTGCCCGGGAAATTTATGATTCGACCGGCTCCGGTAACAACCCAACACACCACACCCACAAGTAATGTTCGTAACTGTCCACCTGTTATGTTTGTTTATTGATGTCGGGTCTTATTTAACGTTAATTTAGGAATATTATTCTCTGTGTCTGAGTGTTATTTTTATAGTAATTTTATTTTCGAACCAGCAGACAGTCTAGGTGTGTGCGTCTCATAATTGTCGAGAAAAATAATGTACTGTGCGCATTGAAGTCCTGAGCCAAATATGTTGACTCGAATCATCATGTGTATAATATGACTTTGTTCAAGCACTCTTTTCAATCTATTGCTGAAACAAAAACATGAAATATTTATAGTTTGAAGTCTCATCGTTTTTTCTGTAAAACGAAAAAGTTAGAATGCAAGAATTTATTATTTTTTGTCTATAAGTTCACCCATCTATTATGAAGTTGGAGGCCAGAAAACAATTAAATTCTTTGTCAATAGAATGATTTTTTAAATACTAGCTCCGCAACAATTTTTTCTCTATTCATAAGTGCGATTTGAGGTCAGTGTCAGTTCTTTGAAAGCATTCATGAATTCCAGCCAAAATGGATTAATATAGGCCTATTCATTGAGAGTAAAAGCATTTTCCTAATTCTGTATAACAAGGCCCCTTATAATCATTATTTCTATATAAAGCATCTGCCTGCTGCCAGAAATGTAGGCCCTACATAATTTGACCACTTCGGGTCATTCTTTCGCTAATCAATTTGAATCCTGTCGACTACCAAGATAATTTTTGGTTGCTGGTCTAGTAAACCGATTTCACTAAGCATGTAGGCCCTCGTATCTAGATGTCTATGGTGTCATGTTTTTTGGTGTTCATTGTTAACTCTTTGAACAACCAGCATCAAAATAATCCTGCTATAATTTTATTATTGTGTTTGACCTAATTATCGCCATATTTAAATATGCCTTTGTAAGCTGAAGAATGGAGGGTGACAGTTGATTTTTTTAAAATAAAATAATCCTTAATATCCATATTATTAAAGTAAATACGCACACTGCATGTCCGTAGTCCAAGCAATATGGTTGCCAGTGTTGCCACTGAAGTTTCTGAAATAAACCCAGATTTCCTTCCGAAAAAACCCCAGAAAAACCCAGACTATTTATATAAGCCATTTTAGACCCCCTTTATTCAAATTAAGTTGTTTTTCGCTTGTTTGCATGAGGATTAACTAAATGTTCGTCAAAAGAGTCGAACATAATGTAATTACAACTTTAAAAATATCAATTGTCCAAGTTGTCAGAGACTCGGGATCCATACTGACAATTTTTTAAAGCTTAATCGATACATTCGTTTGCGCATGCGCAGCGGGTCGAGTCTACCAGAATTGTAAGCACATAACACACGTACGTGGCTTAAGTTTACAAAGTTTTAAAATTGTCCGAGGTTTCCAGCCAAATGTTCTTAAAACACCAACAATCCAACGTTTTAGCCACCTAGAACATTAATACTCTGCAACAACTTGGCTATTAACCACTAGATGATTGACCCGACCTACAGTGTATAACTGTATTATGCATGTCATAGATGTAATAGGGCTTAACAAGGAAAGAGACGAGTGACCTGACCTATTTTGAAATGTCAAAATGGTTTATTTCTGTGCAGAACTATTCCTCAGGTTATAAATTATTTGTGAATTGACAACATGAGATCTTGATTGTGGAGTTTAAAATTAAAATTAGTGGAAAAAATTATGTATCACAACCATTTTACATTGAATTTCACAGAATATTCATGTGTTGTAAGTGCAAAATGTCAACTCACCAAAATAAACCCAGATTTTGCCCAAAAAAACCCAGAAACCCAGACGAAGGCGAAAAAACCCAGATCTAGTGGAAAAAACCCAGCTGTGGCATCACTGATGGTTGCCAACGAATGCAATAAATTAGAGCGCGGCCACCTATCGACGGCATCGCAACATGCATCCCAACATGCAAAGCGCTCAGTAAGTAAGTAAGCCCACATGCAAGATAAATCCAACTTCCAGTTTGCCGAGAGTCCTTTTAATCGATCCTGCTTTCTGTTTAGGCAAGAATTTGTTCGATAAATCCCGCTTCTATTTCGTCAGCAAAGATTTTTCATCAATTTTTCATTTAAAATTATTCTTCATCAATCCAGCTTCAATTTCAGCAGAATGACTGCACTAACACTCAGACTAACCCTAATCGACCATCACGACGCCTAACCTGAGCCCTAACCGACCCTCACGCGATAAATCCCGCTTCTATATCGCCAGGAAATATTTTTCATCGAATTTTAAAAATTTTGGTGGTCGGATAAAAAACAAGGACCCATCACATTAAACGTTTCTTATAAACATCGCTTTAATTTTTACTGTTGATACTTGCGTAGATTACTTACTTACTGAGCGCTTTGCATGTTGGGATGCATGGTGCGATGTCGTCGATAAGTCGCTGCGCTCTATTTTCAGTGCATTCGTTGGCAACCATATTGTTTGGAGTACGGGCATGCAGTGTGCGTATTTACCAAATGTTCACACACAAACACACAATTGAAAAGATTAAACAAGGGTATAGTCATGCCTTGTGTGTCCACTGTGGGCTTAAACTAACGGAAAAATAAAATAAGACAGTTCAGGCCTATAATAGACTCTGACCCCACTGGTCTGACTAATTCCAGTTTCAATTTAAAAACCAATTCCGATAGAAACAAATAAGTTGCAGTAGTAAAATCGAGTAAATGAATAATAAGAAACCTAGATATTAAACACTGAATTCAGGACGCAATCATAATAAGTTAACGTTTTTAAATTCGTCAGCATTTGGGTCTTCTGAAGAACCGAATGATGAAATACGTCACCGTTCGCAGACAAATACTAATTGATATCAGAACGAGAAATGCGGTGGTTAAGGAACAGATTTTAACGTTTGAACTCTTCACGAACGCCTCGCCCGGAAATGACGATGACGTGCCGTTGACGCAGTACTGCGGAAATGATGTCGTGTTTGCAGGACTGCACCTGTTCACACACAAACACAATTGAAGAGATTAAACAGCGCTATAGTCATGCCTTGCGTGTGTCCACTGTGGTCTTAAACTAACGGAAATTGTTGCTTTCTGGAAACTGGTCGATCGAGTTGTAGAATGTAGATAAACTCGGTACATTAAACAGAAGCATAATCTATAAACCTAATCGATCATTGTATAGGGAGAGTCGTGAGGTTTTCAGTTCCTAATATCAACAATGTGATCCAGGTCTTCTTTTTAAGGACTTAGGCTAACAAGTGCGCAACCTCTTCTTTCCCTTCCCATCCTCCATGGTAAGTTACTTCCAATTGGATGACAATGAACATTTTGAACTATTTTTAACAGCTCAATAATACTTTTACAACTGTAAAAATCCATTCAGAACTGTACATTCTGCACGCTAAAAATCCTGCCGTGTATTTTTGACGAGATAATTATGTGAACAACATACTTTATCGGGTAGCCATATGTGAATTCAATTTCACACAACGCAGATAGAGAGTAGCTCATGAAAGAAATGTAGCGACTCCAGCTGAACCAGTCTGGAACGTGAGTGTTGTAGAAACCACCTATAAATATACGAAAGCAACCGTATCAAACCACACCTTAGGCTAATCGTATTCGCTAAGAGGATACTGATCAACTATGATCGGCCACCTTATAAATGCACACGCTTTAGGCCTATATATCGCCGTGTAAATGTGTAAAGTACACCTGCACAGTGGCGTAGCTAGCTTTTCATGGGCCCGTGTGCAGGGGTTCCGTGTGGGCCCCCTGTTTGGCCCTGTAAGGCTGGTATCTTTTCGTTCTTGCAATCAAGATCGCAAAACTAATCTATGGCATTTGCTACTATAGGCCAACACATGCAATACAGCTCACTCAGAGAAAAAACATGAATGCTGCAGCTGCACGAATGAGACAGATAAATTAAAGTGCTATAGGGCTAACTGCAGTGATTTCCCAGTAAAATTTAAAATCTGTCACGTTGCAGACTTTCCCACTTATTATTAACTGCCTACTTAAAACAATTGATGTTATTGTAGGAATTTTGTCAGCAAAAAATTTCTACTATCTATTAATTCCGGTCCATATTTTGCAATTTGCACACGAAAAACGATACAATCAACGATTTTTCATAGGAAAGCTTGTGAACGAAAATCAGATGCGGGTACGATTCGTTTACTGTTCTCAGCTTAACTGAATTAGACCTATTATTTATTGTCGGTCGCAAACATCAGCGTAACTGCGCAATCAAATTTGTACCATCATGACTCGAGACGAAAAACAAGTTCAGTAAAGGCCTGCCTGCCTACCTACCTGCCTGTACGGCAGTTGACAGAGTCTGACGTCAGTAAAGTAGCGAAGTAGCCTAATGCAAGTATGTTCACAAAAACTAGGCTAAATCTGTCACAACATAATGTGAATTACTTATTAGGTTAGATTATAGGCTAATAATTCAACAATCTTTGTGGGCCCCTGGAGGTCATGGGCCTGTGTGCTTTGCACACATTGCACACATGGTAGCTACGCCACTGTACCTGCAACTTAACAATAGGCTATCCATCTAGGGCCACACGTGCACTTAAAAGCAGGACAAACCAAGAAGTGCATGGAAAGTGACTTTAAGAGTACAGTCAGTGGCGTAGACAAGAATGGGAGATTCGGGGGTTAACCCCCCCCATTGGCTTAGGAAAAAGTTTTTTCAAAGGTTATTTATCCACTTAAATAACGAAAACAAAATTGTTTGTAGTAACAATATATTTTTTCTTACTTTATACTTTATTACTTTATACTGAAACCCCACAGTAATACTGTTGGGTTCAGTGGCGTAGCAATAGGTGGTGCAGCTTGTGCAGTGCACAAGGGCCCCCGGCTGTTGAGGGCCCCCCGACGGTCAGAGTTAATTTTTATTTTAAGAACTATTCAGAATGTGTTTAATCTACATGTTCGGCGGTGGCGTTGCAATGGATTGTGCAGACTGCATTTGGGGCCACTGGTAGTCAGAGTCAAGTTTCTACTTTCAGAATATTCAGAATGTAATCAAATCTACATGTAGGTCTACTGTAGTTGTCAGTGCTGATCAGTGCTGACTGAGGTGGCGGTGGATTTTGACACCGAGCAGAGAAGCGCTTGGAAACTATGGTGGTAGCCTATACCAGCTGCATTGACAAAGGATTCTGGAACGAAGGCATCTCTATTTTTGTGCAAGGGAATTCGCCCAAGTGAACACTTTTACATTTCGGAATTTTTGGTGCCTTCTTTTAGACTTATCGTAGCAACCGAGACTTGAGCCACTTCACATGTATAGGCCTACCAATCTAATATATATTTGGGTAAGTCTGTGTGTTTGTTTGATTGTTTGTTTGTTTGTCAGCTATGCACGGCCACAGTTTTGAAGCAATCGACCCCAATCCTTCGCATGGGGGTCGGACTCGACCCGACAAGGGTAAATGGGGGGGGGGGGGTCGGCGAATCTCTGCCACCATGGGGGCCATTGTGGGGAGCAAAAACCCTCATTTTCCCCTACTTTTTCAGACTTTTCCATGCATAGTTTCACACTTTTTCACCTGAAAGGTTGCAATAACACAGATTTTTACACGGGCCACCTCGCCTCCACCAAACACATACCTCGGCGACCCGCAGGCCCAAGGTGTGTTCTTGGGGGGTTGGGTGGGTTGGGGGGACTGTTTAAGAGAATTTAAGCGTAGACGATGATAATTCATACTTCAACAGGTGAAGCATTTTTTAAAATTTTCTCCAGTACTCTAATTGAATTTTTCTGGTTGCCTCAAGAAATAGAAAATGATTATAGGCCTAAAGAATAACGGGAGAAAATAATTAAAATTGCAATGATTTAATTTTTTTATTTTAATTTCGGGTTCGAAATAATGCAATTAGAGTCTGTCGATAATGAGCCAGGCGTTTTTGCACAACCTGTGTGTTTGAAATCGAGGAGGTTCAAGTAATGAAGGGGCCCACCACCGAAATCCTGCACAAGGGCCCCAAAAACCTTGCTACGCCACTGGTTGGGTTGGTTTCAGGAAGGCCATCCGGCCAGGCCATAACCCCATCATAAATTCCTGGCTATGCCACAGCTTGAGGTATACTTTCGGTATACATTTTAGAAGTGCAATACCATGACATAATTATTCTTAATTAGAAGGCATAGCTTTGTGGACGTCCGCCCAATCCATAGTTTCTAACTTCCATTGCACTGTCGTCATAGCATAACATTCATCAGTGGTTTCACATGAAATCGTCAAGATAGAGGTCTGTAAGCTTACTGCTTCGCTTAAAGCGCCCATTGGATGTCTTATCGTGGTCTATGACGAATGAGCTATATGCACCGAAGTAAAGGCATTGGCTTTAGTCATGGATTGAATTAGGGATTAGATAATGGATGATTGGTTTATGAATTATTGGTTTATGAATTTGATTATGGATTGAATTACGAACTCGATCGTGGATTGGATCGTGGATTGGAACAATGACCAATGGAATGATGCCCAACCAGGTCTAGGCCTAACATAACATAACATGACGCGTGGTCGCGAGACAAAGGTTTACAGAAGTGAGACAATCAACTTACCTGTCAATAAGAAGACAATCATCATCGTAACGGAAAGCGTCAGCGCGTTCATTCTGTTCGGAACCGCAGATCCCACGAAAAGGCCAAAACTCTGCAACGCAGAAAATAACCATGGTAATTCTTACAATGTAAAACAAGGAAAGGCAGGACTATGCCTAGCGAAAAGTTCTTACAATGTAAACAAAGAAAGGCAGGACTAGTAAATTAAGATCAACGAAATTTTTCCGACCCAAGACCAGCAATTTTGCACCCCCCCAACCCTTCGAAAATATCTGTATACGCCACCCTCACTGGCGCCATATAAGTTCGTGATTACAATTATTGCGATGCATACACTCGTATGTTGCCTACCTGACCCAGAAGCACGGTCAACAGATGAACGGACCAGAATGCGAAGAAGTGAGGCGCCGATGGCATCAGTCCAGTCATCCAGTACATTATGTTGAGAAAGAAGGCAGCGAAGACGAAGGTCATCGGCAACTCGGCGGTAATCAGAGCAAGGTAATAGGCGCTCAGACGGTAAATACCAGCGCCTCTTTCTCTCAGAAAGACACCGTGGTCGTCGAAGACTGCGATAGGAAGAAAATTATGCAGCCATTGATAATTTATGCAGCACTATTATCTATATCTATAAGAAATGACGTACATATGTTTGTCAGTTATGCACGATCACAGTTTTGCAGCTACTGACCTTAAGCATTGTACATAAATAGACTTTCACTCAACTTACCCAGGCGCGCTATTTTCACCTCCTTATTCGCTTCAGAACTCGAGATATTAGACATTTTAATTTTCGCCGTGTTAAAGTATACGCTATATCGACGCCGTATTTGAATCGTTTTTCAGTAGCGGTCTGCTGCCGTTAACGTCATTTTGACGTCATTTTTTGCCAAGCTTAGTATGAAAATCATACGCTGTCGTACAGTCCTGGGAAAAGATAAATGCCTTCGGCCAAGGAGTATAATATACAAAGAGGAGCCTCAAATATATATTTCATCAATAAAATAAATGTTTGGCATGATCCGATTATTTATAAAGAAACAGGGTAGGCCTACAAGCGTGACCGCACGTTGCCATGCATATTTTAACACTTGCATGTATTCATCTGAAACGTTACAGCTAGACAGATTTTCACACGGACCACCCGCCTCCACCAAACACACCTCGGCCCGCAGGGCCGGTTGGGGCAGAGGCTAAGGGTTGGGGTGGGGTGGAGGTGGGAGTAACTTTTCCAGAAAACCCAAATTTCACAGGTGGCGTACCGGCGGGGGTCTACCGGCGGGGGTCGGGGTGTGGTGGGGTGTTGTGGGGTAGGGTGAGGGTAGGAAATTTTTTCGAAAACCCAAATTTCACGGGTGGAGTACCGGTGGAGGTGGGAGTGTGGTGGGGTGTGGTGTGGTGGAGGGGTGGAGTGGAGCGGGGGCTGGGGCTGGGGAGAGGAAGGGTGAGGTGGGAGGTGGGGACTTGGGAGAAAATTTTCCCGAAAACTCAAATTTCACGAGTGGCGTACCGGTGGAGGTCGGAATGTTAGGGTTAGCGGGATAGGTGTGGTGAGGTGGGGTCGTGGACGGGAGTGGGACGAATCCTAAATTTCCCGGGCAACGCCGGGTACCCCAGCTAGTATATTATATGAATCGTGCGGTACTTTAAGATGAATATTCATCACCCTATTTAATATTCCGCGCTATCGAAACTATAACGACACTAAATTATGCGACAATTATTGGTAGGCTTAATTTATACAATCCTAGCTGAATAATGCCAGATTGTATATGGACATTTAGCACCTTGATTAATATGCAACACTAAGTGAATAGGCCTACGCCAGAGAGATGGGATTATTAACTAACTCAAGTCAACACATGTGGGCCTAACGTCACAATAGCAAAACTTATGACGCAACATAACATGATATAATTTCACATGACTTCACATAATATAACTGAGCATGACTTCGCGTGACACAGCTTCACATGGCTTCATACATCATGCCGAAGCTTCACATAATATGAGCCGAACATAATTTCGCACAACATAGCTTCGCAAGGAATGACATTAAAATATTTCACATCATAACACAGCTTCACATAACGTTCTTGTTATTAGTCTAGGCTGCTTTTATTCAGGGCTGTTTTAAAGAAATTTTTTAACTGCGCAACTCCTTCTTTCCTTTCCCATTATCCATGGCAAATAACTTCCAATCGAAGGACAATGACCTCTTTTGCCAGTTTTAGCTGTACAGAAGTGCTTCTACAACTGCACAAATCCATTTAGAACTGCACATTTTTGTGTGCAACTGCACGTTAAAAAGCCCTGCTATTATTAAGTCTTCAATACGTACTCAGATAGAGCGAGTTGTGCATAAAGAAGAAACACTGCTGCAGCATGACGTAGAATATCTGAAACAGGAAATAATAGTAGGCAAGATTAAGCAACGGAAATAAGAAACAATGAGAACGGTCGGTTGGAGAAGATGGGAGGGCAATGGAGACTGGAAAGAACTACTAGTCACCATTTCTCTTAACCGAGAGCTCGGTTATTTTTTCTGCTTAACGTCACTGTGCGATAAAAGAAGGCTCGCTAGCGATGCCCTCCTCCTTTATCCCGGCTTAGGACTGGCACTGTCAAACTGCGAACGGATTATAGATTGAATCATGGAATCGATTTTGGATTCGATCATGAATTGAATTATGGATTAAATTATGGATCTGATTAAGGATTGTAACTTATGGTCCGATTGCATCATAGCATTGATTGTTGTCGGGGTCCTTACCAGTCCCAGTTTGTCCTTGGTCCTGTCCTCTGTCCTCGGCAACTGGAACCACTCCATTCCAGCGACGAAAGAGATGACGGATATCTGGCAGAAGTTCGTCAGGGACAGGAATTGACCTCGCGACAGTTTGAAGGCTCGTCTAGTCAGGGTAGTGTACTGTGTCACGAAACCAGTTGGCCACTTCGGATCCGATGAAGATGCTACCCCAGCAGCAGCAGCAGCAGTAGCAGCAGTAGCAGACACATGGTCAGGGTTTCCAGGGTCTGGATGCGAACCCGGATCTTCGTCCAAGAGACCGCCCTTCTCCTCGTCTGCAAAAAACGATCCGATTTGTTTTTCCGTTAATTATGTGGCGCAAAAGTTTTGAAGAGGCACAAAGTGGAAACGCTGTCAAGTGGATGTTTTAGTTTCGTATCCGGTTTTATTGATCATGATTTTGATGAAAGATGGATGACATTATGGCTTTATGGTAGGTAACATTGGAAAGTAACGATAGAAAAAAGAATAATGTGTTACTCTGATTGTCATTAGTTAATAGGGTAATATAACAGTGATAATTATTGTAATAGCAATTATTACAGTGATAGTATAGATATAACAATAGCAATAGTTATAGTTACATTTTCCACGCCAGAATAGCTGGTGACAAATGTGAAAATTTCTCAATGGGACCAAGACCGGAATTGACCCCTGGATCTGCCCCTGATATCCACAACAGTATAATAATAATAAGAACTATTTTAAAAACAATAGCAGTGACAACAACAGATCTGATGGCCTCTATATTCTATAATCTATACACGTTGTGATTAAGGTGCTGTCAAAGTCACTTTACCTGCTTCTAACTCACCGTCAAGACGCGAGGCTGTGTTCTTTGTCCTTGGCAACCAACCATTTCCGGCCACCATACAATTCCGCTTCCGGTGTTTCTCGGGTCCGTCAATTTCACCATGGCAACGGTCACGAGTCCCAGCCATTCCAGTTCCCTTCAACTCCATCGGCCAGTCGTCACCATCCCTGTGAGAGAAGATGGAGCGCCTCTGAATGTATGATTTGGATCATATAGTCAGGGTATACTGTCCCAGACAAGTGCATACGAACGGATGAATCGGAATAAACGTCACCCAGTAGTTGTGCAAGTGCCGTTTATATTTCACTTTGCACAAAATGACCCCATGAGTCATCAGGTCAAGGTCCTGGGGCCCGGTTCCAGGGTTGTCGATCCTGGGCATGGTTCAACCAGAAGCATTGCCGACTGGAAGCAGGAGCCGAAGACCTTGACCTAGCTACCTTGATTTAGTTTCTATGACCTATAGTCACCTTTGCCTAATAACTATAACCTTCACCGTTGTCCTTAACATATGCATTGACATTGACCGGATGACTCATGGGGTCATTGAGAGCAGGATCGGCCTTTGTAGAACTACTCCCACTGGTTAGTTGACACTTTTTTACTAGGCCTACTACTTTTGGTGCCTAACAAATTTGCACGTGCCAAGGCATCAACGGTCCTAATAATTATGCACAAAGTATAACTGATAAATTTATTCATAGGAACCTCTACGAGAAAATTCATCTTTCTTGCATTTTTCAGGCTCTTACGAAAGAATGTAACCGCGACCATTGTGTTTGTCCCTCTTGCAAGAATGTCTACGCACGCCCATGACCACCGCTACCCCCTTGGAGGGTGAAGCCCATTAATTGTATTAAGTTGCCCGTTGCTGTAGGAATATAACTGGAGTGACCGAATGGTACCAGTGGCGTAGGCAAGGGGGGTTTCGGGGGTTAAAAACCCCCATTGGCTCCGCAAAATGGGTTTTTTAAGGTTATTTATCCATTTTAGCAAGAAAAAATAAAAAAACAGGGTATCCGGCCATAAACCCCCCCATTAAAAATTCCTGGCTACGCCACTGAATGGTACAGGTGTCGTGTGGAGGCAAGAGATGTACATGTAGGAAGACTGAGGAGTGAACGTTGCAGGGTGTGGAATTATTTCTTTAAGAGTTGAAACTCTAATCTTGGCTACATTGGGAATCTTTAATCCTTTCTCCATATTATAGTGATTATTCGTTAAAATTAATCGTATTGTGAATATTCGTTAAAATTAATCGTAATACCTTAAAGCCAAAGCTGCGTCTATGATGCGTTCCACGGTCTCCTTCTCTGCTTTCAACTGTTCCACTGAAATTAAGCATAGTTTGTCTCATACCATATACACCGATCCACAGCCAGCTATCAGACACTGTCTGCTGTCTATTAGACACAATAAATTGCAATCTAAAGGCGTGCTGTGGAAAGGGAAATAAATTAACAAGTTCGTTTGTATGTGTGCTTGTTATAGCGCCTCTTCAATCACGCTACTCAGAGGCGCTCCCGACTGCAGAGCGGACACTTTGAAGCTAATAGTTAATCGAATAATAAGACAACGAACTAAACAACTAACAAAAGGCTTCAAATAACTGATTTGTAATTGGCTATTATAATAGGCACATTAAATGATCATTTTTAAAGGGCCTTCAAAGGAAACGGATGACAAATAAAGTAAAAAGAAATGAAAAATCAAAACGAAATATATTTATAAAATTGACGAGATTACAATCGGATTGCTTACGCACGAAGTCGGCTGGATTGTACAGAGGATCGCAATGCAAACCGAGTCTAGAGAAATGTTCCACGATCTTACATCCTGGTCCGTAGTAGGCCACCTACCGAAGAGAAGAAACATCTCAGTCATAAGCACTAATTATTATTAGGCAGGCAGGCAGGCAAGACAGACAGACGGACGGACAGACAGACAGACAGACGGACAGACAGGCAGGCAGGCAAGACAGACAGACGGACGGACAGACAGACAGACAGACAGGCAGGTAGGTAGGCAGACAGACAGACGGACAGACAAACAGACAGGCAGGCAAGACAGACAGACGGACGGACATACAGACAGACAGTCAGTCAGTCAGGCAGGCAGGCAGACAGACAGACGGACAGACAGACAGACAGACAGGCAGGCAAGACAGACAGACGGACGGACATACAGACAGACAGTCAGTCAGGCAGGCAGGCAGACAAACAGACGGACAGACAGACAGACAGACAGGCAGGCAAGACAGACAGACGGACGGACATACAGACAGACAGTCAGTCAGGCAGGCAGGCAGACAGACAGACGGACAGACAGACAGACAGACAGGCAGGCAAGACAGACAGACGGACGGACATACAGACAGACAGTCAGTCAGGCAGGCAGGCAGACAGACAAACGGACAGCCAGACAAACAGACAGGCAGGCAAGACAGACAGACGGACGGACATACAGACAGACAGTCAGTCAGGCAGGCAGGCAGACAGGCTGGCGGGAAGAAATACAGACGAAAAGACAGACGCACAGAGAGAGATACACAGCCAAACACACACACACAGACACAGGGACACACACAGAGACACCCAGAAAGGTAAAGAGGCGGATGCTGTACCTGTCCGTCTGTAAGCAGTAGTACTTTGGAGAACATGTGGAACATCTGACTGGATGGTTGGTGGATCGTGGTGACGACCGTCTTCCGTGCTCTCTTCGCGTATTCGGTCATCGCTGACATCAGACTGGATGCAATGGCAGAATCCAAACCAGATGTCGGCTCCTAGAAAACAGTTAATAGTCTATTATGCCGAATATTCATAAATGCCAGGGGCGTAGCCAGAAATTTATGATGAGGAAAATTTGGTTTTTTGCCTGGCCGGATGCCCTTTCCGACACCAACCCAACAGTATTACAGTAAATAAAAGGGAATAAAGTAACAAAGGGAATAAAGCAAGAAAAGCGAAAAACAGTTGTTACTACAAGCAATTGTTTTGTTTTTCTTATTTAAGTGGATAAATAACCTTTATAAAACTCTTTTTCCTAGGTCAATGAGGGGGGTTTAACCCCCGCAACCCACTCTTTGTCTACGCCACTGATAAACGCTAACATACGCTATTATCATAATACCATAATACACTAACGCTATACAGGCTTAAATATCATTTTATAAATATCCAAAAACGCTCTAGGCCTAGGCTACATTTATCATATTATTATAAATATTCATAAACGCAATTTAATAATATAATAAAAAATATACATGTAATGTGAAGGATTGAAATCGACGACGTAGGTATGGAGACATGATTTTATAAAAGAACAGTGTTCTAAGTTTTTGGTCATTCAGTTCATTCATAGAGAGATTGCAGTGGGTGAGGTTTTGATATGGCAAGAAGTGATCAACGCTCGTGAATAAGCTGACGCCCTTCGCTTGGCTTTCGAGTGGCGCTTTAGAAATTTATAGATTACGATTACGAACACAATTTGGTGAGTTCCTAATAAGATGAGTCAGATATTTGGGTCATTCCGGCGGGAGTTTGTTCCAAGGAAGAGGGAACAGTGATGTAGGCCTAGGCTACAGTTCAGAATGAAAACTGTCCAACTTACATCGAGTATAAGAATCTTTGGATTCGCGATCAGTTCACAGGCGATCGTGGCTCGCTTTCGTTCTCCACCGGAAAGACCAGCGTCAAAGGTTCCACCCATTTCTAGGATAGGAAACAAATCCAGTGATTAAACATTCATTCATTCATTCGTTCATTCATTCATTCATTCATTCATTCATTCATTCATTCATTCGTTCGTTCGTTCGTACATTCGTTCATTCATTCATTCATTCATTCATTCGTTCATTCATTCATTCATTCCGTTCATTCATTCTTTCGTTCGTTCGTTCGTTCATTCGTTCGTTCATTCATTCATTCATTCGTTCATTCATTCCGTTCATTCACTCATTCAATCGTTTGTTCGTTCGTTCATTCAATAATTCATTAATTCATTCGTTCGTTCGTTCATTAATTGATTCATTGATTCATTCGTTCATTCGTTCTTCGTTCGTTCGCTAACTCATTCATTTTTTCATTCATTCATTCATACGTTCGTTCGTTCGTTCGTTCATTCACTCTTTCAGGAATTTCCATTTCGCATCATTAAGGGGGACTAGTCAGAAGCGCTTATGTCTCTAGCACTGTAAAAAAGTGCAATTTTTAGGTGAATAAAACAATTCTTGAGCAAGAGCTATAGAAAGTGCTGCAGCAGAACTGACCCGACTAACTGACATTAATTAGTGCATTAGGTGCAATGCATGCTGGATAAACATAGACCTACAATATAGCATTTGCAGCAATTCACTACGCTGTATACTTTGCTGTAATTGTTTGCTTAAATTAAATTTAATATTAAATAGAACATTCTTATAATGGGCAATGACAGTTAGTCGGGTCAGTTCTGCTGCAGCACTTAAATGTCCAACTCCCAAAAAGGTTGAACAGTTGCATTCAATTAATTATAACAGAAGAATTTGTCGAATTAAATTTACTACTACGCTACCCGAAATACCGATTTAAATGACAAACAGGCCTACTGTTGACTGCATGTAGGCCTATACGTGCATGTAGGCTATGGGTCGCCGAGTAAGCCATATACAACATTTTCCTGCACATGTATGGTACGTACCATACGCGTATTGTATTTTTCGAAAGGTACGTACGTATTTTAACGTATTCTATTTTAGGGTACGCGTACCCTCGAGCTATGAGTCCTAGTCAAACAAAGATTTTTCTTGCTCCTACGACATTAATTTATATATTTGAGTCTAGAAAATTAAAATAAAACTCTGTTCTAAAGAATTTAGCCCTACACAGTGAATCGACTCTTTCAAATCTATGCTAAAAGTTTCTAAAGGCTTATCCCGTCTGTTGGCAGCTTTGTAAGGCGCCCTTGTAACACCATGGCCATGTAACGGCAACATAAAAATTGTCGATATTGTTGTCATTATTATTATAATTTTAGAATTATTATTATTATATATTATCATTACATATTATTATTTTTATGACTGTTATTGGCTATTATTTTTTTATGCCCTGAGATACTTTGTTTCCCCAGGGACTTATAAAAAGTTAAAAGCAATGTGTCTGGAACGGCTAAACCTCATCCATTTCGGGGGTGGGCCTTCTAAAGGAATCGCTATTATTATTATTATTATTATTATTATTATTATTATTATTATTATTATTATTATTATTATTATTATTATTATTATTATTATTATTATTATTATTATTATTATTATTATTATTATTATTATTATTATTATTATTATTATTATTATTATTATTATTATTATTATTATTATTATTATTATTATTATTATTATTATTATTATTATTATTATTATTATTATTATTATTATTATTATTATTATACAAGAAGCAGCACAAAAAGTCCTTTGTTCAAGAGTTAACGGCCCTCATCACAGTACAACTGCGTGAAAGTGCCTCGAAATGCCACAGCGTTAAATCTTTGCGTACAAATTGAGAGGCGTTGGAAAAGGTGCGTGGTTTCGAGAGGGTTTCCAGTAACCACTGACAGACGTCGGCCAAGTTCAGTTAGAAATTCAATGCCTGATATGTTTATGGGGCCAAGTGTTTCAAAAGCAATTGGGACGAAATCATGTGTTGCGGGAAGGTTAGCATATTTTACATTTTTACGTGTTGATGCTACTTCGGCCGCACCCCCTGGTGTAGTCGAAGTCACGTGGATGTATGAAGTGGCGCAAGTGTGGATGCTAGTGGCATCCCAGGCAACGTATTTGCCTCGCGACCACGGAATCAGAGTTGCTCCATCAGGCCGTTTGCCGTCGGTACGGAATAGTCCAGGCGGTTCTTTTGTGCTTGGAGTGTCCGCTCTCTGAAGGGCCCTCCAAATAATATCGTTAAGCGCGAAGTGTCTGCTGGCTCGCCCCCCAGATTGTTTACAGACCAGACCGTGGTGTCCTCCTTGATCCACCAAATCTCCACACTGGCACTGGTGTGGAGCGTTGAGGTTTAGACCCAAGCGCAAACCAATAGCCACCCTGACGGCCTCATTGCTAAGACCAAGCCCACATGATATTAAGGGCATAGTGGCCATCCAGTCCCCGGCGTGTGGGGATGCCACCGCCCCCAGTCGGGCCCGATTGAAGGGGTCGTTGAGTGATGTCCAAACATCAGATTTGTCTCTGTCGATCAATGGTCTGTCCCAGACCTTTTGCTTAGACAACGCAGCATCATCTCCACTTGGATGTGAAGTGATACGGGACTGTAAGATTTCATCTCTCAGGTCATCCGTCCATTCCTCGCTGCCGAGAATTGCAGTCCCGAGATCTCTGGTTGATGCAGCTGACGCTAAGTAAGCAGAAGATGCCAGCATCGTAACCCTTCTAATCCCAAGACCACCGTCTCTGATTGGGAGCGTAGCCTGTTTCCACTGGATGTCATTAAGCTTGATGTTGATGATTGCTTCCAGCCCGATCCTCATCAGGTCATCCAATGACTCCAAGAGGGGGTGGCCCCAGCATGGTGCAGTTCTCAATAAGTAAGACACCTTCACTGCTCCGAAGCAAGACCGTAGCAACATTAACGCCCCTTGTACAGGCAAACTAAGCAGATCCTTTACTGCCTTGTCTAAATTGTCTCTTTGGTTTAGCAGTGCCTCATCCAGTGCCTTATTATTATTATTATTATTATTATTATTATTATTATTATTATTATTATTATTATTATTATTATTATTATTATTATTATTATTATTATTGTTATTGTTATTGTTATTGTTATTATTATTATTATTATTATTATTATTTTATTTTTAATTTTTATTATTATTATTATTATTATTATTACTATTTATTTATTATTATTATTATTATTTATATTATTATTGCTAATATTATTAACCTTTGATGTCATGAAATGCCGTTAAAACCCCGGAATACTAAAAAAGTGGCAATTGAATACTCCACCATTGTCCGTACTTTGGTAATGTCAGTCACAAAGTTTTAATAAACATGTAGGACGACTCTCGCTATCCTCGAAATGACCTGTAACCATGGCAATGGTCAACTCGCCAAACTGATGATTCTCAGTCATAAGACGAAGCTAAAGAATAAACTGTCCTTGCTACTGCAGCGCTAGGTCTACTACATTAATTCAAAACCGGGTTATTTGTGAAACACAAGCGCTTCTTAAGTATGGGCTGCTTATTTAACCCAATGCAGTTAGAGCGGTACACGGATTAGTATTACATTACACCAGCTGTACTGTAACATAGCAGGGACGATTAATCCGACGTACTTGTTTCGATGCATTTGTTTAGCTCCAGTAGATCAACCACTTCCTGGATCCGTTTAAGTTTCTGTTCTCGTGACATTGAATCCGGCAGACGCAACATCGCTGCAAACTGATTGCAGACAGAATAATATAAGTTATCATTAATATGATTACAATGCCGACAAATTCATTAACAGGCAAATAAAATAATTGTTTTCCATGATTATTGTCTGGATCTGTCATTCAGTTCTGGACCTCTCGGCGTCTTAATTGTTCGAATCTGTTGTGCCCAAAACGGACAACAAGTTTCCTATTTGGAGGGCGACTGCAATCCCAGCGACTCCGAGTTCCATTAATCCATTATATTCCGGTTTTCATGGTCACAGGACCGAAATGATGTGACTGTGAAATATGGTCGCATATTTTTAATTTTGTCTTGTGCACGATTGTTTGTGAGCAATAAAAATAAATAAAATAAAATAAAGAGAGAACATAAAATTGTTTTGTGAGCTGCTTTATCCGCCGCGGCGCAGCGTTCATTCATTCTAGTTACTAAATAGCGCAACATAAAGAGTCCAACTCAAAAGCGGGTCTAGGCTAAACTTACCGACGAAATAGAAAACCTGTAAGTTTGTATTTACATTTACGTGTGTCTCCACTTACCGTTAGCGTTTCCTTGAGGGTAAGTCCCGGGTAGAAGACGTCTTGCTGGTGAACATAGGAGATCCTCCTCCGCATGGTCCGTGTCACTTTCTGTCCGTCCAGAGTTACGAGTCCAGACACCGGGGCAACACGTCCCGTCAAAGCGTTCAACAGCGTCGATTTTCCCGCTCCTTTTTAACAGTTTACCAGCAATATTTTATTATTGTTAATATTATTCAATATTAAAATTGCGATTGCAGTTCCGATGCTCAATATAACGATGGCTTATAAAGTTGTAACAGCTCTCAAAATGCGCGGAAGGTGCCCTCCTCCGCTTAGGTGCTTAGGACTGGCACTAGCTGGCATTAACGGAATTATGGAATGTTAGTAGCAGAGATATTGATGGAAATATTCATTCATTTATTCAATTATTTATATAACGCCTCTTCAAAGAAACTACTCAGAGGCGCTCCCGACTTCAGCACGGCCAAAGCCGCCAAACGGAACAGATTTTAAGTGCTTATAGACTGTGTCAGAGAGTGTGTCAGAGAGTGATGTGTGCAAATATGATGTGTGTTTGTGCGTGCGTTTGTGTGCGCGCGTGCGCGCGTTTGTGTGCGTGCGTGTTTGTGCGCGTGTGTGTGTGATCAAGTTTTTCACGTTCTAAACTTAGGGCAAATCAATCTGGATTAAGGATGAGGGCGACCTAATGATCTTCGTTATCACGCAGATTTCTTTTTATTCCTAGGACTAAGACAGCTGCTCTTGCCAACATCGGGCTTTGCTGTGATTGGTCCCTATATTTAGAATGGCCTTCCTCCCGAACTATACGGGCTAAAGTGCTAAACTAATGACTCGTTTCAGTCTCTCGTCTCTTAAAACAATTTTTGTCTCCAGGAGTTTTTCGTGCTGCGAGCGTCTCTGACTAGTCATTCTGTGAGGGGCGCTATATAAAAGTATAAATGCAATACAATACAGCGTTGTTAAACAGTAAACTGACATTTATACTGGTACGGAAAATTTATTTCGAGGTCGTTAATTCAGACATTGGACACCTTTTAAACAGAATCACTTTAAATTATAATTAAAAGCCTTGAATTGCACGCGTTGTTACTACAAAAATCATTAAAATTCGGAAATTCATCTACGAATTCCCAATTCCAAAAAGCAGCAGCATGGCTAATTTAAAGTGATGCGCTGATAATAATTATTATAAAGTCCTGCTGCTTCAACTCCGCGTATGTTACTGCAAGACCTAAGCCTGGATAAAGGAAGGAGAGACGCTAATCACCTGGGCTGGTATGCACATGACACAGCATAAGGTAATCACGTATAGTGCCTAAACGCGACTTAGCAATTCCCGATTTAGCCATTGGAATGTATCCGTATGCACGAGAAAAAATAGCAACGAACATAACTAAGCTACACATTCCTTGCACCCGACGATGCATGACGCTTGCCCTTCCCCCAATTCAATAGGCTATAGCTGAGCGCGCATGCGTGAAAGATATTTATATGCGCTCGTTGCCAGCGTGGGCTAAACAGATTCAGACCTAAAGACGGTCCACAGGGAAATATCGACGGCTGCCTATTGTTCGCGCTGTCCAGCTAAAGTCGGCCGTCTATTGTTCACAATGGGAGTAGCCGGTGTCACGAAATAAAGTCTCCCCCCGATATAAAGTCTCCCCCCGAAACAGAGTCTCCCCTGGCTGAAAATCTCTATTGGAAGACATTTTTCTAGTGTAAAAGTACATCTATGTTCGTGTTAAATAATTTAGCAACGTAAACTAACGGTTTAGTTTGCTCATCTATAAATTTTATGCGACTGTAGACGATTTTACGCTCAACGGGGGAGACTTTGTTTCGTAGGCGGAGGAAACATTCTCTCCCCCCCCCGGAGACTTTATTTCAGAATATAGTCTCCGGGGGGCGACTTTATTCTGGAACAGATCCTCCGGGGGAGAATCTATTTCGAAATAAAGTCTCCGGGGGGAGACTTTTAGGGGGGAGACTCTGTCACGCGACACCGGCTTAAACCTGCCTCGGAATTGGAATAACGTTATACCTATCGTAACTCGCTAATCTAAAGCTGTGCATACGGAAATAACCCATTTTTCCCGAATAGGCCTGATTTAAGCCAGTTTTAAGAGTTATTCTCTTATGTGCATACGGGCCCTGTGCTATAACGCAACGTCGTCAATAGCAACTCAGCTCAGTCTCTTAGAATAACATACTAATTAGAAGTTGACAAATATCTAAATTTCTTCATAGCTATGTCAACGTCCTTCAACTCACAAGATTTCGCTGACTGTTGAATCAAATCAAGTCAAGGAATTATATTTATACGCAACTTATAAAGTCGAAAGGTGTGGGCAGTGATATTCTGTTCAAACACCTTTTATATACTTTTATATTTGTAATAATATAACATTTTAACAGTATATCGTATACGCCCGTGTAAAATGTCAACCGTGGTGTATGTTCTAAGAACATCGACTTTAATTTTCAGATGCCGACCGCATTTCGAGTTACAAGCGGCATCACACATGTATGTATGAGCAATGATCAGAATTATACCGCATAGGAATAAGAAACGTTATTCGTATTCGATCGCCAACCTCCGGGAGAAAACTATCGTGAATCGTTTGTCTAAGGGAACGCTCCGACTGATTTACTGGGGAGGGGGTATGGCGGGAGGATTAAATGTAGCAACAAGTCTTCAGGGGGTTGAGCACAATCTAAACAAAATGCGCGTTGTCTGCCCTTGAGCACAGCTGCACAAAAATATTTAGTTGAAGATGGGCGGATTTTGGCAAGTAGGCTAATATTAGTCACAAAGTCCTTCCAGCACAGTCTGGTTTTCATGACAACAAAAGATGCCTAGTGACCTTTTTAACCCTCAGATTATCAGAATTTATTTGATACACTGAGTACCAATGGGGTCAAAAATGACCCCAGCACAATTTTTTCAATAAATTCCTTGTTTTTTGCATTTTTATTAATTGCCAAAAGACAAATAGTAGTAAAGCAATTGGAACATGTTTAGGCTGTTGAAATGAATTAAATTTTTCATAGTTACATGTATAGGTATGTTTTAATGTTCAAAGTGTTCGAGTGTTCAATGTCCAAAACTAACATAGAAAATACCCGGTCATTGCAGTTATAGTTTACAGTTCGTGCATGTATACTGGGCATGTTCTTTGCACACATTGCATGTACAGTCTGCACAGATTATGCTGGCCTTTTTTATCCTTTTCTCTTGGACAAATGGAACATCGTGCACGAGAGATCTGCTGAAAGCGTGTTCTTGTCATGCTCTTGTTGAAGATAGGACGACCGTCTTCAACACTCCACAGCTGTTGAACTGATTAATTCCGAGATTTATATACTCCTGTCAAGATGGAGAGCCCCAAGAAGCACTGT
Organism: Lumbricus terrestris; assembly: GCA_949752735.1. Lineage (NCBI taxonomy): Eukaryota > Metazoa > Annelida > Clitellata > Crassiclitellata > Lumbricidae > Lumbricus > Lumbricus terrestris. Next base: position 5,777,070 of record OX457041.1, on the reverse strand, counting down.
AATTCTTTATCAGTTACATCTTTCCAGCTGTCACCATACACCAGATTACCTTATTTGTTTGTCCATTTCACAATTTCTTGCATAACTGCATTTCTCATGAATAGCTGGAAAGCACTCAGAGGACTGTCCACATTTCGACTCGCATATTGGGTTGGACCAGGTATATTAATATTTATCTAACACAGACTTTCTTCAGATAATACTATAGAAAGGATTTATAAAATATAATTATGAATTATTTCAAAGGATACCATTGAAAGTATTCAAAAAAGCTATTGGGGTCAAAAATGACCCCACTGGTACTCAATGCTATAAAAGATTGCCAGCGCCTTCTGGTGATAAACAAGGGAAATATTAATTGATATTTCGATAGAGACTAGGTACATCTTGAATGTCACAAATATTAAATAAATTTGCATGAACAGATTTTGCGCAGTGTAGAGTCAAAGTGGGCTTGGGGTCATTTTTGACCCCACTGGTACTCGCAGGGTTAAGTATGCCTAGACCAACGAAAAGGCCATAGTTTAAGTACTGCGATGAGCTAGAGTCCAAATTCCAACGAACTGCAGTTAGAGCGTTGTACCCAGGATAAACATGTACTGAATCGATAGGATACCCTGACGCTGATCCTATTCTAGCAGTGAAAATCACAAGCCTGGGCAAAGGAGAAGGGCAACGCTAATTATAGTAACAATAATGGCTAATTATAGTAATAATGATGGTAATTAAAATTGATAATCGTAATTGTAATCGAGAATGTTGAAAATTTATTAAATATTTTATGCATTTATTAAAACTATTAATATCAATATTGATATTAATAATAATTATCATTATATAATTTTATATTACTTGAGGGATCATGATGACTTGTCTAACAGGGAAAAAATTAATAACAATAAAAAACAAGAATAACAATTTGCATATTCCTCATCGTCATCGTCATCATCATGATCATCATCATGATCATCCTCATGATCATCCTCATGATCATCATGATGAAACATTTATGCAAAGTTATACAACAATAATTTTCATTAAGTTCAATTTTAGCCAATCAATCATGTACGAGTATAGCAGACTGTTATATTTTGTAGTCAGTCTATAGGGCTCAGTATGGACTAGCACCCAACAGTGTTGTTTTCAGACTTTGATCGAATATCATGATCATGATCATCATAATCATCATCAGCAGCAGCATCATCATCATCATTAACATCATCATCATCATCATCTCGTGCCACGTATTTGATGTGGTCGGAATGTTATCACTAAGTTAGACAGAATATATTTCGTATCGTACCACTGGGTCCGAGAATGGCGAGTATTTCTCCACTTCTTGCCACTCCTGAAACGTTTCTAAGGATCTCGATTCGATCGATGGTTACACAGACGTCTATGAAGACGAGTTTCGTTCCGTTCGAACTGACCAGAGTTCCACCGGTTCCTCCGTCCTGCAACAGCGGAACTCTGAAACGCAATGCCGAAACAGCCTGTCACGTGACGTACATCGGGCACACTTCCGTTTATTAACTATCAACATACAATACAATGCTGTGTAAGCCTTGTAAGGCATCTTCCATATAGGCCTACAATAAATACAATACAGTACAGAACAGTACAATACAATACAATGGAATGCAATACAAAACGAAGCAATGAGATACAGTACGTTATAATGCCATACAATTCCTTGTATAATGTATATAATTGCATAGTACGTTATAATTCAGTGGAGTTCATAACGGCAGCAGAGTATTTCAAGATGATACAGAAGATACTAATACATCACATCACAATAAGCGGCAATAATCCTTAAATTTGACAGCGTCCCTTACAAAAAATCTACATGTAGCCTATAGGCTAAACTGACACCGCTTAAACAATAAGAAACGCAACGCTTGATAAAGTCCTCCTCCCGTATATGGCCATAAGATATAATCTTCGCATCAGCATGTGATGCCCGGTCTTTAGGCATATCCCTCGTAGTCTGTGCCTGCCATCGACAGTCTACGGTTGGTGCAATCTTTTGTGACAACACCAACTGAAATTTCAAGCCACCTTTCTACGTTGTCTGCTGAAGCATGACTGCTTGGACAACAGTCCAGCGAGCTATAACGCCAAACAGATAACCTACTTTGATTAAGGCTACATGTATGTACCGTGGGTCTCACCTGTTGTCTCCCCTATCTGGAAATGGGGTGCCAGGTAGGTGACGAAGAGCGGCCGAAGGTTTCTTTGACCCGGTGGCCTCCACAACACCCGTGTAGCCACACGACCCGTAAGTTGCCATCGTCGTCAAAACGAAAATCGGAAAAACTTATACGAAGGTCAACTGTATCAAAGTCTTCCTTCAGTTCTAATGCATTCGCCTATACAGTTTTATCGACACAATTCAAGTTGAACTCGAATTAAGGCTGAGGCACAAGATCAAAAACACTCCAACTAAGTTACCTACATGTAAATCACTATATTGCTGAGAGTTCGAATAAGTCACAATAATTATGTCTATGCTTAGACACTTCAAACTGAACTAGTGGTTGAGACAAGAACCGGGAATTTAACTACCAAACAATGAATAAAAATCATAGACTTCAACTCTCAGCTGCAGCAGTTCTGTAAGTTCTCATTGGAACCCAGTTCCTCTTAGAATTCTACTCTGTACGTTGTTCGCGAATAAATAAAAATACAAAACTCGAAGTTTCGAGCGTGAGCGAATCCGTACGCGCGACCAATATTGAAGGATTCGGGAGACACTGATGTGCTTGTGCAGAAGCAGGCGTGTAGCAGAGTGCATAGGTCAAAGCCACAAATCATGTGACGTTCGGGTCATAGGGACGCGTTCGCAGTTCCAGAGTATTCTGGGCCAATCGTGCAAGATGCCGGCAATGTAGGCCTACTATGCATGGAGTGTACCACTGTACCGCAGTCCACATGCTCTTGAAACGGAACATTTGTAACACCACTTGTTTCACTGTCTCTTGCTTAAGTCATAACGGAATCCATGCTTAGCCTTATCCATGTTTAACCTTCTGACGCACACCTTCCACGCCAACACATTTAGCACACCTGAGATCCAATGCGACGATAACACGTCGCAATTATATCATTTAAATAGAACATGGGGTGAATGACCGAATTTTAACGAGTGCATAGCACATAACCTGTGGAACTTGTTTGACCCAGTTTGGATTATGGTTAAAGGCCTAAAATTAGAGTGGTTCATTGTCAAGGCAGAGTTTGTATTCATGTAGCAATTTATCATTTAATTCGTTTGACTAATCAATCATCGTAGGCATGAGACAGTTTTAGAGTTTGTGTCAACTCGCATAGTAAGAATTTGTAACGGTTCAATCATTTTCACTAGTGGCGTAGCCAGATTTTTTGTTTAGGGGGTTGCCATTTTCGTGCCTATTCCGATGATAATTATTATTATCGCATAATACACAGAACATGCCAAAACCAGATTTTAAAAAAACTTCGGAAATTACACATTTCGGGAGTTGAACTCCTAAGTCCGTAGGCTACATAGACCTACACCTGCTATTTTCACGTCAAAATGCAGAAACAATGTTGTTGTTTCTATAGCAACATGGGCTGCAACACTCACTGCACTACGCATTTGTCTCGCGATTGACCGAATGTGGACAGATAGCCTACTGCTTGAAATTTTTATCCTAAGCATAGTCCAAGTTGAGATCTTTGATAGCGAGCTTGATGCTGACTTGCATCGCATGAGGATTACTCACTCGATGGATTATAGTTGTCCATGAAGGAACCTCTCAGCCAATATCACCAAGAAGAGATGTCTTTTTTTTTTTCTTGTGATATTCCAGATGCTTGCTGCACAAAACGATATATGCGGCCATTTCTGCTGTATAAATAATGTTGAGAAAAAAGCGACGAATTTTACAGGTAGGCTATATAATTATAGTCAATAGGCTACTAATTAGGTGGTCGAAGTCATGTAGTCCAGATTTTGCCGAATTGTGGCACGAGGTAGGCCTTAGGTCAGTTCTCTGGTTTCTTGTAACTTCTATTCTTCCGCAATGTCTCCTTCTATGACTGTTCTCACAGTGAGCAGGTCAGATGCGAGATTGACGGAGTTAAAATACTTCCAGTAAATTCCTATTTTACCATGGAAGTACAAGATTTATTTCACAACAGTTATTTGAGATGTGACTTACCAAAATCGTTTTTTGCTACTTTTGTTGCGTTACGTTTTTGAATCGTAAAAAACGGTGGGTGGACTCCCTAAAAGTGGCATAACTTTTGTTATGCTTGAAATATTCTGATGAAATCTGGCCACCATGTCTAAATATGAATTGTCTTTAAGACTGTAGAATTTCATTTCGAAATTCTTACTTTTGGTCAAGATATTGGGTCTGTTATTTGGCTCACCCTGCATGCATGTCTGCCTGTATGTATGTATGTCTGTACGTATGTATGCATGCATGCATGCATGTATGTATGTATGTATGTATGTATGTATGTATGTATGTATGTATGTATGTATGTATGTATGTATGTATGTAAGTATGTATGTAGGATGAAAGAATGCAGACAGGCAGCAACTGGCAATATATGAGCCTCCTGAGAGCTCTTAACCATGAGGGTGCATGGGTCAATGCTTTTTTTAACTTCTGGGCATCAACCCTGACAATTAAAAGTTCAAGTCGTAGATCAACAAGACATCTAAACCCTGAATAGAAACAATTGGGTCGAGACAGGCAACATGATCTATTCACCCAGTGCGACCGGTTGGCGGATCTGAGGACCAGAAAGCTGTAGAATCTGTGACATATTTGGTTCGGGTCAAAGGTTTTTCAGTTGTAGCTCTGTTGAACCATTTGACTGGCTGCTCACCAAGTTCAAGAGCGTATCATTCGAATGCATCCGTTTTATTTTCCAACCTACCGCTCAACGCGATGTCCTTCGCTCTGATTTAATCTATTATGGCCAAGGCTTTCATTAGACTCAGCTAGGCGTACTGAGAGATGTAAGGTAAGTTAGTCAGTAAGCAAGTAAGTACGTATGGTGGGTCGTCGAAATTCAGTATAAAATAACACACATCAATAACAATAATGGAAACATAAAAAATGGTGGAAGAAGTGTCAAAGCTCAGTAGTAGCGACCGCTGTATAAGCATTCAGTCGGCCATGTTGGGAGCGGGCTACGAACCAATAGAAATTATCCAAAGTCTTCCGTTACGTCATTTGCAACACTAACAACATTACATTTGGTCCTGCGTTTTCTATTTCTTGTTTAATCAGAGAACGTGTAATCAGAGAACTACATGAACTAGATCGAAGAATACAATGTCCAGAAGTGATAAGTAAACAGATCAGCGTACAAATAGTTCAACGTTCGTGAACCTTGCTTCGGTAATCAGTACTAGGTTCAACCTCCTGCCATTTTTGGCAGCAAAGTTATAAGCAGTGCAGAATGTAGAAAGAAAATGAAATGCAGTCAACTCCGCCACTGCTTGAATTCGGACAGTGCCAGTCCCAGGCCTGGATGAAGAGGAGGGGACGCTATTGATATTTTTTATCAAACCTCGTCATTAAGCTGAAACTTCCACCAAATGTAATTGTTTGATAGGGATAACGCTGCATAACTTTGAGTGCGACAATACCATTCTAATTCCGAACTGAGCGCTCGTGAATAAGCTGGTGCCCAATGTATAATTAGCGAACGATCGTGATAGTAGTAATGGCAATTGCAATCTGCAAATTTCTAAATCGTCGCTTTCGATAGCCAAGCGCAGGGCCCAACAGTGATTCACGAGCGCTCAGTTAGGAATTAGAGTTAGACAATAATAATCATAATTATAATAACATTATTGGTCTCTGTGTATCGGTTGCTGTTAATATATACTATATAGGCCTACATACATGTATGATTATAATTATGATTATAGTTGTTACCTGCATGCGAATATGAATGTGTATACATTGTACATATACTTTAATACGAACATGCATACAACAAAACATTGATGTTGGTGCAAACCCGCATGGGTTGTGTCACATAGGAAAATATTCACTCAATCATAATGAGAATTATTCATATAGCGCCTGTGCATAGTTCTGCGCGTAAGCTTATGTTGTCGTTCGCAAACATCAACGGCGCCAGACAAAGCACATTGTCTGCATGAAATCAGTGCTGAGCTTCCATAGGCGACTTTCGAATGTTTCCAAGTCGGGCCCAGAGACTGACGCTGATGATAATGATGATGATGATGATGATGATGATGATGAAATCGACAATTGTACAGCAACGTAAAACAGCACATGCCGTTACCATAATAATTAGAGTTTTGTCAGATTCACTACGGTCGTAAGAAGCTTAGAATGTATGAGTTGTTGTCTGTATATTTTTACATCTGGTAATTTTTTCTCTCTCACTTTCTCTCTCTCTCTCTCTCTCTCTCTCTCTCTCTCTCTCTCTCTCTCTCTCTCTCTCTCTCCCTCTCTCTCTGTCTATCCCTATCTCTATCTCTGTCTCTCTCTGTCTCTCTGTCTGTCTATCTCTATCTCTAGTCTGTATGTGGTGGGTATGTAGAGTCTAAGTAGGCCTATATATAATATATAATACTTGGCTATATGTATATAGCATAATGTATAATTTATGCATGTATGCAATTGCGTAGCCTATAACAATCCTCAAGAGTCATCGCAAATTTATACAACTGACAACGATAAACCGACAAAATGACTCGCAAAATTATTTATTGTCGATTTGTTTATCAGCCGTCGCCATGCGACGATGGCGATATGACATGACATGCATAAATTATTATCTATTTGCACGGCGCCCTAAGGAAACCTGCTAGAGACTATAAACCGACTTGAGACACAAACATAGTTAAATTTGTCACTTTAAACCAATGATTTTGCATTAATGCATTTAAGCAGCTTTTGTAGCCTTTGGTGTTTACAAGAATGAATGAGGCCTTTGCTAAACAGAGATTCTTTGATTATTTTACCGGCAGGCTATAGATATCGTGCAGTCTGCCGTCTGCCGATCTATTCATATAATTTGTTATTCTATGCCAAAACGTCGCGCTTAGGCATGCGCTTAATTAAAATGGCGAAACAAAAATGTTACTAAAATATTGGCACGTGTGCTTATCAAGCAAATCAGTGAACTTCTAGTTAATTCGGCGTAAAGAAAGCTGGATCTACAAGGCCTGTAATAAATTGGTAGTTTGGCGCTACTTTGGTACGCTGCATGCAGGGCCGGATTTAGCCTACTATGGGGCAAATGAGGCAGCTGCCTCAGAGCCCCCACCAATTCCACCAAACACAAAAAATAGATAAATAGAAATAAATGAATGTAATAAATATTGTAAATAGACCTACAAAACTAAAAATAGTAGATATTAGTCATATTACTTGTAACTTATTGTCAGCGTCGCGATATAAAAATGTAAGCGCTATATAAATATATTATAAACTGAGTCTGATGTTGATTTCCGGCAAAATGGCAGACATTGTCACGTTGAAATTGTAAAATAAGATAAATTTCAAAACAGACAAGAAATATAATAAATTAATAATTATGATGTTATGATTGTTATCCTGAAATCCGTAAGTCAGTTATAATAATTTTTCTATTGAAATTTATTAAGTGGTCATCATGAGCAGATCAGGAGACCGGCACAAAACACCGCGACAGTATGGTAGTGGTGCTAAGAAGTTGAATTGGCTGTCACTGATGAGCATTGAAAGCGATGTCTTGCGAAGCATTGACTTTCGTGACATCATTAAATACTTCGCTAATAGCAAAGCAAGAAAAGTGTCAATAAGTTGATCATACTGTGATTACTGTCATTACTGTGACTGTGACTCTGTGAGTGAAGTGACTTCAAGTGAGTCTGTCTGTAGTACAGTTAAAGATGTAACTTACCTACAGACTACAGTACATTAGTTATTAGTTAATAGTTAATTATAAAAAAGTATTCCATACTGTTTGGCTTAGTGTTTGCCTCAGGACCCCCACCAACCTAAATCCGGCCCTGGCTGCATGATGCATCTGAAGTTGTCTGCAGACGGAAAAGCTATTGTAGACAGGACAATTGGACAATGAAAGACTTTACTGTCAGTGAGTAGGCCTAAGCTACTATAGTAGTAGCCTACTGCCGGATGTGTGCTTGCAACGCTCCTTGCTAAGTCGCGGAATGATGTTAGTGACCGAATAATTATAAAAAAGAATTACAAATTAGGGTTATCATTACACGCCATTCAGTGCAACCAGTCCGCCGTCCCCAATTTTATCTTAGACGTTGCGCGTTTTACAAATTTATTTAATATTAATATTAATATTAAAATTATGATATTAATAATGAGTGCAATCTGAATAATCACAGACAATGGACAGGCTGAAATTCATGGGCCTAAGAATTTGCCGTCGCATTATCTAGGCTAGGCTACTATAGATTGCCCAAAGCATCACAAAACTATTCAAACTGAAACACAAACAGCCTGAAATGGGCTTAATAACACTTTAGAAAATTCATGCTTCAATTAAGTGCTGATGCCTCATAACTCATTGGTAGGCCTAAATGGAATTAATGCTTGCAGAAAACATTGTCTTGACTTCTTGCATTAGAAGCCGTACATGGACCTAGGCTTATGGTTATTACCATGTCAGAAGTCGACTTCAAGTCGGAAGTCGGTTGTTTGTCTGCCAAGTCGGGTCAAGTCGTTTTGACGCCGAGAAGTCGACTTCAAGTCACTTTAGGGTCAAGTGGGGTCAGATTAGCTGACCAAAGTCACTCCCAGGTCTAGCAGAATGACTATTCAAATCGCTCTCAGCACGAAAAACTCCGGGGCTAAAATAAATGTTTTTGAAGATCTAGAGCAGTTTTCAACCTTTTTCTAGTTGCGGAACCTTTCTCGAAGCACACCTTTGCTCGTGGAACCCTCGCGTTTCACCCGTCCAGTATTTCAAGAAATACATAGCCTACAGCCTTTAAATGTACTTTGCTTGCACTTCTGGTGCAGACTAGAGTATCACATTACAAATACATGCCTTAAATTCTAAAAGTGTAGGACCAGTGCACAAAACACTGTCACTGTCTGTTAGAGAACAACTGCATTTTTGATCTATTTCGCCAACAACTGTCCATCCATCTGACAGATAGACAGAATATTGAAAAGTGAAAATAGGTTCTATTCTGGATCAGTGTTGTGTGTTGTGGACTTGTGGACAAGTTGTGTTAAAGTATAATCAATTATCCTGAATCGATTCACTGCTAATAGCCTACTTTTGGACGCTTCGTAGATGTAAAACATTTAGGCAGACGCATAACGATTCGTCCTCAACATAACATAATCGTTTGGGGGCTCAACCGTCATGAGCGTGATGATTGACACGAGACTATAATAGGGTCGAGGGGCTTCAGCTTGTTTGGAAAATTTTAGCTTTGCTTGCTGGTTACGTCGCTGCAAATGAAAAGTGCTTCTGTAACAGCAAGCACACGTCTGATTCTTGTTTAACGCATCTAATGTGATTTTCCGAGAAGCAAATAGCGAGTGTGGGTCTCTAAGCCCTATATTAATTACAACCCTCTCGGTTAAAGATTCTAAAGCTAACTAGGTTTAAGGCTTAGGCTTTCCTTTCAAAAATATCCGCTATCTCTGGATGAGAAATTTAATCACTTGTTTTCAAAATGAACGAATGAAAAGAAGAATAAACCAAGCAAGTCGCTCGTCTAGTGCTCAGCTGATTCTGTTTGTTCAGAACAGTCCAAATAGTTTAAAGCCAATGATAGAAATGCTTTGTTTGTGATTGTCCGACTGGATAGATGGAAACGTGCCGTGCCTAGACCTGGGAGTGACTTTGGTCAGCTAATCTGACCCCACTTGACCCTAAAGTGACTTGAGGTCGACTTGAAGTCGACTTCTCGGCGTCAAACCGACTTGACCCGACTTGGCAGAAAAACAACCGACTTCCGACTTGAAGTCGACTTCTGACATGGTACTAGCCATTAGCCGAGGTCTACGTACGGCTACTAATGCAAGAAGTCAAGCCAATTTTCCTGCAAGCATTAATTTCATTTAGGCCCACAAATGAGTAATGAGGCCTCAACACTTAATTGATGCATGAATTTGTTAAAGTGTTATTAGGCCTAAGCCCATTTCAAGTTGTTTGTGTTTAAGTTTGAATAGTTTTGTGATGCTTTGAGCCATCTAGTAGCCTAGACAATGCGACGGTAAATTATTAGGCCTATGAATTTTAGCTTGTCCATTAATTGTCTGTGATTATTCAGATTACACTCATTATTATTATTTTTTAATAATAATATTTAAATAAATTTGTAAAAAGCGCAAGGTCTAAGATAAAATGGCGGGGCGCGGACTGCATGGTTGCACTGAATGGCGTGTTATGATAGGCCTAATTTGTAATTCTGTTTTCATAATTATTTGGCCACTAACATCATATCGCAACTTAGCATATAGCATTGCAAGCGCATCATCCTACAGTAGGCTACTACAGCTACCAGGCCTACTCACTGACAGTAAAGTCTTTCATTGTTCAATTGGCCCTACAATAGTTTTTCCGTCTGCAGACAACTCCAGATCGATGCAGCGCTCCAAAGTAGCGCCAAACGATATCGATTTATTATAGGCCTAGGGCCTAGGCCTTGTAGATCCAGCTTTCTTTGCGCCGAATTCACTGACCACTAGAAGTTCACTGATTGCTTGATAAGCACGTGTGCTAATATTTTGTAACATTTTGTTTCACCATTTTAATTAAGCGCATGCCTAAGCGTGACGTTTAAGCATAAAATTGCAAATTAGGCCTATATGAATAGATCGGCAGACGGCAGTCTGTACGATAGCCAACCGGCAAAATAATCAGTAGCCTAACCTAGCTAAGTCTCTGTTTAGCAAAGGCCTCATTCATTCTTGTAAACACACTAGGCAACAAAAGCTGCTTAGGCTATATGTTGTCACAATGATTGGTTTGAAGTGACAAATTTAACTATGTTTGTGTCTCAAGTCGGTTTAAGTCGACTTGAGGTAAAAACAACTTCAAGTGACTTCTATCTACAAAATTCGACTTGGGGTCAGTTGCGGTGAGCAGAAACGACCCGACCCGACTTGGGATGACCAAGTCGACTGGGGTCGACTTATTGGGGTCGACTCCCAGGTCTAGCCGTGCCGTATAAACAATCCATAAACTTATAGGCCTATAAAATTATTGATCCCCATAATGTTGCACGTGCCTTCCAAATAACAAGTAATGAACTATAAGGACATAATAACATAAAACAATAATAACATAATTATATAAAACAACAATCCATCGCGTAATAATGCTATTTTAAGCAAGAATGACTGAAAGCTGTGAAGGAATCGATTCACTGCTAGTAGCCTACTTTTGTGATTTCAGTTGGTGCCATAAAATTTTCATCAAACTGCCGACGTTCTGCGGAACCCCGGTTGAAAATCACTGATCTAGAGACTGATAAAGGGACAAACGAGTCGTTAGTTTAGCTAATGGTTCAGGAGGAAGGCCATTGCGAACAGAGGGACAAACCACAGCAAACGCCCGATGTTGGGTAAAGAGCAGTCCAAGTCCTGGCAACAAAAAGAACCAGACGATCTGCAGAACGCTTTGAGCGAGATGAAGATAATGTACAGGGTGGGCCACAAAAGTAATTCCCTACCGTTTGGTGCCAATATCTTAGCCAAAAGTAAGAATTTGAAGTAAAGTTTCACGTGCTTAAGTGATTCATAATTATATACACGTACAATGACCCAATTTTACCAAGAATTATCAAACAGAACAAAGATATACACTGTGAGCCATAAAAAACCGTGCCACTTTATGTTTAGCTATATCTCTGTCATTTCTTTATCGATTTTTACACTTTTTGCATTATTTTAAACAGGAATCAATACTCTAAAGAGCAGAAATAAACATTATCGATTTCATCCTACATGTATGTTAAACTTGTCTTGTGAAACTGAAGACGCTAAAAAAACACGTGAGAATCGATCAATGCTGCATTTTTACTACTTAAATGCAAACAATTTTTCAGTGCCTTTATTTGTTTAAAGTTTGTGTTCAAAATGACTTCCTTTATCACGTACACATTTTGCCAAGCGACGTCGCCCCTGATCAATTGCAGTGTCAATAAGTTGTTGTTCCAGATCGTTCCAGAAGGAAACGAGACACTGCCGAGATTGACGATTCGCGGTGGTCAGTTCCTGAGCCCGTCGTCTTTTTAAGCATTTCAGTTCCAAATCGTTATGAATGATGCGTCTGACCGTCGTTTGTGTAAGATTCAGCTCTCTCGCGATTTGTCTGGTTGAAAGATGTGTTTTAGGCTTGTCTTCCTGGCTCTGAACCAATTCATTGACAGCGGCGATATTATCTTCAGTTCGCGACGATTTTGGCCGACCACTTCCCGCAGCGCGTTCAACTGAACCGATAGTTCTCAACTTTCGCAGAAAGTCATCTAATGTTCTTCTTTTCCAATTCTTGTTCGGAAACTCCTTAATTAATCGTCTAGAAGAATAATTTTTGCATTCCCGCAGATTTTTAATTAAAATTTTATCCTCATAGCTCAACATTTTAAAATTTTAACTCAAATTTTCAACCATCAACTTTATTTACATTATGCTGCGAAACGGATATGACGTCATCGCGCAAGTAAATAAGTAAATCGTAGAGATTTAATTTTTCTTTCAAACGACATAAAAAGATATAAAATTGTTAAAATATCGACCGAGATATAGCTAAAAATAAATTGGCACGGTTTTTTATGGCTCACAGTGTATATCACTTTTAGCGAGCCCACCCACTGTTCTTTGACGGTCCAAAAACCTAACGCATCAAAACGTGACATAGAACGATTTGATAAAGTCACATCTAAAAAATTGTTATCATGGACAGTGTATAATTATGCTCACTTAACATGATATAACTTTTGTTCTGTTTGAAATCTATTTGTGAAATTTATATCTGTACGTAGATATGAATTACCTAACTTGAGTTTCTTGTTTTTAGCCAAGACATTGAAAAAGTACAGTAGGGGATAACTTTTTGGCCCATCCTGTAGATTATGGTTTTTGAATATAGTTCGAGAGGTATTTAACGGCAATTCCCATCTGTGAGTTTGGAGACCAGATAGAGGAGTTTGTAGTGAATGCGTGAAGTGATAGGTAGCCACTGCAAGATTTCAAGCATAATTATATTTTTTTAGATATAATATGCGCAGAGCAAGGGAGTCGAGGTATGAGCATAATCGAGGCATTTAATACAGATTGAAGGGAGAAAGACGTTGAGAAGTGAGTTGCAGTAGTCTAGGCGAGGACAGAGAAACGATGAACTATAGCTTTGTAGTGAAGGTTGAAGGAGAGACTGATCGCCTGATGTCTCCGATTTGTAGGCTACTTACTTGAATTCGTCGCTCATAATTATCATGCTCGATAACAACAAAGGTGGAGTGGGAATATAATTATGAACGAAAGATAGCGAATCCAAATGAGCCACTGTTGAGAAGTGTGTTTTGTAGAATCCACCTATTGAAAAAGAAAACGCACAGCGATACTGTCTAGAGTTTTATCCGTTTGTCCGTATTTAACCTGTTTGTCTGTCTCTCTATGCACGCCTCTGTATATCTGTCTCTGTCTGTGTTTCTCTATCACGCTGTCCAAAGTAATCCGCCTGGCTTGACGTTAACTCAATTCTGATTGATTTGTTCTGTTTAAACAATAATACAATACAAAGCTATTCAGTGCACAATAACGCAAAATAAACAATGTAAATTTGACGTCATAAAAAGCAACGCAAGGTCAGAGGAAAGAACATTGGTACCTGCAAGCATAGAGGCCAAGGAGAAGCACTGAATGACTGTGACGACCACGGTTCGATTCCTAATGGCTGTTCCTAACATCATTCCTATGCTCCGAAAAGAAATAATAGACAACTCGGATATATTATATATACAGGGTGGGACATAAAAAGTAACTCATGAGGTTTTTAGCCCATATCTTAAATATTTGGTTAAAATTTGACAATTGTACGTAAATATTCATTGCCTTTAAGACTGTAAAGTTTCATTTAAAAATTCTTGTGTTTGGCCAAGATATTGGCTAATAACCGTAGGGGTTACTTTTTATGGCCCACCCTGTATATATATATATATATATATATATATATATATATATATATGCTTCATGGGAATAAAAACGTTTGTCATTGCCATAGTCATTGCCAGCTGCCACTCTACGTGAAGGTGCGCGTGCATTGTATTGTATTGCATTGCGTTACACTGCATTGTATTGCATACATATATACATACATACATACATACATACACACATACATACATACATACATACATACATACATACATACACACATACATACATACATACATACATACACACATATATGCATATTTGCATATTGAACACAGATTCGCCCAACCCAATTATATCTCGTCCTAACTCTGAGCTTCCGACAAAGAGCAGCTGCACATTTTCAAGCTTGGTGTTTCCTTGACACAAAGTCGGTCGTTGATCATTTTTCCAGACAGGCCAATGACCTCTGGATAATATTATGTCCGAGTTCCTGGATAGACTTTGCTTTGTAATGAACGCATTTAAAGACCACCAACTCCAATCATTTGTCAATCGAGTACTTTAAATGATCACATATCACATCAATGTCAGACTATTGAATGTCAAACTTCACTTGAAACTGACACATTGTATAATTATATTGCATTTGGTCTGCGTATTATAGCTGAATATATGGATCCGTTGGCAATAAACATGTCATGACGAAATGGCGTTTATAGATACTTTGCTTTTGGATCCTAAAAGAATGAGTTACTATAATATAGCCTAAGCCTAGCATACTCGAGCACCAGGACCGTATTCAATCCAAACTGTTGAGTGCTTCAACAAAATTGACTACTAGCCTAGATATGTGCAAAAATGAAAGAAATATTTTAATGATTATTCGCTAAAATCAGCGAAATATAATAATGATTCTTGGCCTAGGTGTGTGTATTAAATCTGAAATTTTAAGCGAACAGTCCGAGCTAGCTATCTAAAATTAAGAAGGTACAGAAGCCACTTCTGATTGGCTGTATCCTAGCAACAGATCGCACGTGATTGATTAATATTCAGAAATCAGCCGCATTCTGATTGGTCAGCATCTCGAAGCTGGGTCATTGCCCTCTGGTTTGTCACTATACTTCTGTAGCGCATATTTATATGGATTCTTCATGCATTTAGGCTTTCGGTCTACGGTGATAGCGCAGCACGTAGTAGGTAACGACGCGGCAGATGATGGTAACTCCGACCAGAATTAAAACGCTGGCATAGATTGGAAAAACCGCCAGGTGTTCATTTTCCAGGATTAAGGATCCTGGAAATAAGGTCGTATCGTTGAGGGCGCATGGGTTGGGAAAAATTGTCGATTCAGGTGGACTGCACCTATAAGAAAACACAATAAAAGAGAGTAGGGATCTAGTAATAATAATTATACGGCAGCCGCATCATTATCGTGTAACGGTAAGCAGTGCGTGAGGTTGTTTATGTATGTATACTAATACTATGTATACACTTTAGTATGTATGTATGTATGTATGTGTGAATGTATGTATGTATGTATGCATGCATGTATGTATGTATGCATGCATGTATGTATGTATGTACGCACGCACGTACGTGCGTACGCGAAAGTATTATGCATGTATTTATGCACTATGTATAAAGGTAGGCCTATGTATGTGTGTAACTGTGTATGTATGTATGTATGTATGTATGTATGTATGTATGTATGTATGTATGTATGTATGTATGTATGTATGTATGTATGTATGTATGTATGTATGTGTGTATGTATGTATGTCTGTATGCAAATATGTATATATGACTTTGTATGTATGTAAGTATGTATATATGACTTTGTATGTGTGTATGTATGTATGTATGCATGTATGTATGTATGTATGTATGTATGTATGTATTTATGTATGTATGTATGCATGTATGTATGTATGTATGCATGTTTAATATTATATGCATGTATACATGCATGTGTCTATATGTTATGTAATTGTGTATGCATAATTCGTTCATCGTAAATTGGTATTATAGAGAAAGAGATTCCTCAGAGGCACTCCCATGTCCAAACCTGACAAAATAAAAACAGCGACCGACATAAATGATTTTAAAAATCGTATTTGAAAAATGGGCAGTAAGGCATGTACATGTATAATTGTATAACTCTATTTAGCCTATCCGGATCTTAAGTATGTATATAAACGAGGCTGCTGAAAGCATTGGTGTGGCCAGTGGCGACATACGGGTGTGAGGCATGGACATTAATTAAAGAAAGAGGAGGAAAGACATATACAGGCATTCGAGAACAAAATAATATCTTAGAAAGATATTAAGAGTACCATGGACAAAAAAGTTGACGAACGAACAGGTGTACTATGAATAGCAGGAACAAAGCAAGAACTGTTGACCCACATAAAAACAAGAAAGTTACGATACTTCGGACACGTCATGAGACAGCAAAAGGAAAGCATAGAAAACAACCTGACGACGGGACTGATGGAGGGAGAAAGAAGAAGACCAAGAATGGCATGGATAGACAACATCTTGAAATGGACTGGACTTTCGGGGAGGAGACTAATGAACATGGCAGGAGATAGACAACTGTGGAAAATGCTCATCCATTCGTGCAGCCAACCGTCGCAGAGCGACGATGGCGGAATGACATGACAGATCTTAATTGCAACCTCCTAAGTTTTCTAAACACGACAATCCAATACAGCTCTTCAGAATGGCCAGTTAAAGGACGCCTTCTCCAATTTTAGGAAGCTACGTGCCGCCATGCCGCGGGTCTCAAGCCCCATCAAAAATTCTGATGGTGAACTGCTATGCGACAAGAGTCAAAAGATTGAGCGGTGGAAAGAGTACTACTCTACCCTTCTCAACCGCCATCCGCCGACAGTCTCGGAGGACCCAACAACACAGCCAGGAGAGTCACTGAACCATTCATTCAACTGCTCTCCTCCCACAGAGCTGGAGGTGGCAACGGCGGTTCACAGACTTAAGAATGGCAAAGCTCCGGGAATTTGTGGGATTACGGCCGAGCTTCTAAAGGCGGGAGGGCCGGTCGGCACCGCCTGGCTAACACGGGTGTTCAAAGGTGTGTGATACCGGCTCAGTACCAACTGACTGGACCAGAGGCATAATTCTACCATTCTACAAGGGAAAAGGTAGTCGTTTCGACTGTAAGAACTACCGGTGCATTACCCTTCTCTCCGTGCCTGGTAAGGTCTTTGCGGCTGTCCTCTTGGCTAGGATTAAGGATCGCATGTTGGAGCTCCGGCGCACGGAACAGAGCGGTTATACGCCTGGAAGGTCCACTGTAGACCGAATTTTCACGCTCAACGGTTTGATCCAGGCAAGAAGAGAGTTCCGACAGCCCCTGTGGATAGCCTATGTGGATTTGAAGGCTGCCTTCGATTCCGTCGACCGCGCAGCTCTCTGGAGATTGCTCCTTACTCGTGGATTTCCTGCAAAGATTGTGGACCTCATTAGAGAACTATACACAAACACTGTGAGCGCCGTGCAAATTGATGGTGTAACATCTGACTGGTTCGTGGTGGCGAGTGGAGTACGGCAGGGCTGCAAATTGGCCCCCGACCTGTTCCTACAGCCTATGGATGAGATCATGAAGCAAACAGTTGACGAAGGACAAGCGGGCGCACACATTGGTCTCGAGTTGTTCTCGGACCTGGACTTTGCGGACGATGTGGCCCTTCTTGCAGAGATTCTAGAGACCTTGGTCCAATCGCTAGAAATACTGGATAGAGAAGCCCATCAGTTTGGAATGGAAATCAACTGGGCCAAGACCAAGATCCAGACCACTACAGATCAGCTTCCGTTCACAGACAGCGTACAGGTCGGAGGCAATGCGGTGGAACTTGTAAAGGGGTTTACATATCTCGGATCGAATATCCAGTCTGATGGCAGTAGTGAACCAGAGGTCAGAAGGCGAATATCATTGGCCCGCGAATGCATGAAGAACCTCGATCGAGGAATCTGGCGAACGACCATACGTCTGGACACGAAGATCCGTTTGTTCACTTCATACATACTGCCTGTCCTTCTTTATGGAGCCGAGACCTGGACCCTCACAATAGTCCTCGAGAAGAAACTCGATGCCTTCCAACAGTGGTGTCTGAGGAGGATCCTGCGAGTTCCATACACTGCGCATGTTACCAACGCAGAAATCTACAGGCGGACAGGACGGGCTCCTATCTCAGAGCTGGTCGAGTCGCGAAGACTACGCACGTTTGGACACTTTGCACGGTGTGACTCCAGGCAGGATCACGCTAGGGCACTCAAGGCTCTGATCGCTGGCCCACCAAGGGGCTGGAAGAGACCACCCGGACGACCAAGACATACATGGACCCGAACGGTTGAGGCGGATCTCCGACCTCTGAACTTTGGACTGAACACGGCATGGAGGCGAGCGCAGGACAGGGCCTCGTGGCAGCGAACGGTGGAAACGGCTACGCTCCAGAGAGGGGCTCGCCAATGATGATGATGATGACAATCCAATAAATATCATGCCACTAGGTGCTCCATGTTCTTCTGACAGCCTCCTAAGAAGTCCCAAGTAAGACTATGATACCGGATATGATGCGAGTAGGTGCGACTTATCGGCCTACTTACTTGAGTTCGTTGCCCATTTTATACTCGACGACAACAAATGCGGAGTAGGAGTAGGTGATGAACGAAAGATAGCGAATCCAAACGAACCATTTGTGAACGTGTGTGTTGTAGAACCCGCCTATTGAAAAAAGACACACACACAATGACACTGTATTATAATAATAATAATTTTGGTACTGTTCTATGTCAGTATATCAATCAATCGAACTTGCATAGCGTTCCTTATAGATCTGAACTCAGAGGCTCGCCCGGCACAGACTTAGCAAAAACGAGTCTTTAACACTGTTGGTGAAACTGAAACAGCCTGGAACTGGGAGGTATAAATGTATGTCTGTCCAAATACATGCGCCTTCTCTCTATCTCTATATATATCTCTATGCATGTCTATCTCACTGTCCTAGTGATCCGTCTGGTTTCACGTTAAATTAGTTTTGGTTGTTTTGCTCTTTGTAAACAGTAATACAGTACAAAATAATTCATTGCAAGACTATACAAAATAAACAATGCAAATGCGATATAACAATTAGAAATACAATACCAGGCGAAGCAATATTGTTACCTGCGAGCAGAGAGGCCAAGAAGAAGCACTGAATGACTGTGACGACCACGGTTCGATTTCTAATGGCTGTTCCTAACATCATTCCTATGCTCTGAAAAGAAATAATAGACAACAGTAAATACGGTCACTATAAGTGAATGAGTGAATTGTGTTGCAATGCATTACGTTATAGTGCGTTGTGTTGTGTTGTATTTCGTTGCAATTATATTGATTTTAATGCATATTATTTGACGTTGAATTGGTCCTCATTGTATTTTAGTAAATTGAATAGCATTGCAACGTCTGATAATTGCAATGCATTTCTGATTGAAATTTGGATGAACGGATGCTAGATGGGTGCAATTGGATGTATGAACGAATGAATAGAGATAGATGGAAAAGCAAACGGATAGATGGTTAAGTATAAGATAGATAGATGAATGGATGGATGGATGAATGTATGGATGGATGGATGGATGGATGGATGGATGGATGGATGGATGGATGGATGGATGGATGGATGGATGGATGGATGGATGGATGGATAGGTGGATAGAGAAAAGACAGACATACAGGGTGGGCCATAAAAGACCCTTCTTTGTTTTTTTTTACAATATCTTGACCAAAAGTAAGAATTTCGAAATGAAATTTTACAGGCTTAAAGACAATTTATATTTACATACGATGGCCAGATTTCATCAAAATATTTCAAGCAGAACAAAAGCTATGCCACTTTTAGTGAGGCCACCCCCCGTTTTTTGACGATTCAAAAACGAAACGCAAAAAATTAGGTTTTTTGTCAATATCATAGCCAGAGGTAAGAATTTCGAAATGAAATTTTACAGGCTTAAAGACAATTCATATTTGTTTGTTTGCTTGTATGTGCACTTGTTGTAGCGCCCCTTCAAGCTCTCTACTCAGAGGCGCTCCCGAATGCAGAGCGGACACTGCATCGGAGTTTCACGCCGAAGCGCTGAGCAATTGCAAGTGAAGGACTTGCCCAAGGTCCTTACGCGGCGAGGGGGATTCGAACCTCGAACCTTCCGGTTTCAAGGCAACGACGCCACCACTACACCACCGCGCCACCACTACACCACCGCGCCCCACATTTACATACGATGGCCAGATTTCATCAAAATATTTCAAGGAGATCAAAAGTTATACCACTTTTAGTGAGGACACCCACCGTTTTTGGACGATTCAAAAACGAAACGCAACAAAAAGTAGCAAAACACGATTTTATTAAGTCTCATCTCAAATAACTGTTGTCAAAAGAACTTGGTAGTGCTTCACAACTTGTGTTCAATGTGCCCACCACCAGTGCCAAAACTTCTTTTGAGTTTCTTTGCAAAGTTCTTGATGGACCCCTGATTAATCTGACAGATTCCTTATTTACCAATTTGATTTTCATCTTGCTAAGTGACTTCTCAGTCACGTGCAGTTTTTGCTGGTACCCTGTTTCTTTTTAAATAGTAATAATAATGATCATCTGACAATATCAAGGCTATTTGATAACAATTATTTAAGATGAGACTTAATAAAATCGTGTTTTTGCTACTTTTTGCTGTGTTACGTCTTTGAATCGTCAAGAAACGGGTGGTGGCCTCCCTAAAAGTGATATAACTTTTGTTGTGTTTGAAATATTTTGATGAAATCTGGCCATCATGTGTCGATACGAAATGTCTTAAAGCCTGTAAAATTTCAGTTCGATATTCTTACTTCTGGCCAAGATATTAACCATAATAATTAAATTGGTTTTTTGTTATTTTTTGTTGGGTCGCGTTTTTGAATCGTCAAAAAACGGTGGGTGACTTCACTAAAAGTGATATAACTTTTGTTCTGTTAGAAATATTTTGATGAAATCTGGCCATCATGTGTAAATATGAATTGTCTCTAAGGCTGTAAAATTTCATTTCGAAATTACTAATTTTGGTAAAGATATTGGCAAAAATCTTAGAGGGGGTCTTTTTTTGGCCCACCCTGTATGTCGGACAGAGGGACGGACGGAAGATATATAGATATACAGACAAAAGACAGACATACAGACTGACTGACAGATAGATAGACAGACAGACAGACAGATAGATAGACAGATGGATGGATGGAGGACGGACGGATGAACGGACAGACGGACGCACAGACAGACAGATACAGTAGCAGGGCCGTAGCAACAATGAACTTGGCCCCCTCCGAACATATATGTCCGGGACTGCGGGCCCCTTGCAATGCAGAAACTGGTATACGCGGTATACGTAATTCTGTAACGTGCTTATTGTAAGTAATTTTGTTTCATAATTATTAGAAAGCTCTAAATCTGATATTATATTGTACTGTATGAACTTTTCCAGCACCAGCGTCAGTAGATGTCACTTACCTATAGCTACACCTTACATTTTTTGCCCTTTCTTGCGGGGCCCCCTCCAGTCGGAGGGTACGGAGGGCGGTCGCTACGCCTCTGTACAGTAGATAGATATACAGACAGACAGACAGACAGACAGACAGACAGACAGACAGACAGACAGACAGACTGGTACTTAGATGGTGTTATTGTTTTGCATTGCGTTACAGTGCATTGCATCGTATTGTGCAAATGTATTACCTGAGCAGTGAATGCGTGTAATAGCTGAATAATGACGTAAATGATGAAGTTGATTGCCTTCGGTGTCAATCCAATCATCCAGTACAGCACGGTCATAAAGCCCGTAACTATGAAAACGATGACCGGCATCTCCGTGGTAACCGTTGCTAGGTAATAGGCGCTCAATCGATACATGCCAGCCGATCGCTCTCTCATGAAGACTCCAGTGTCATCGATGACTACAAGAAAAATCAATCAATCAATCAACAGATCGATCAAAGTCGCCTGTTCATTCGTTTGTAAGTTATGTAAGAATCAGTCAGTCAGTCAGTCAGTCAGTCAGTCAGTCAGTCAGGCGTTAGGAGGTAAGTGAGTCAGTAAGTCAGAAAGTCAGTCAGTCAATCAGACAGTCAGTCAGTAAGTCAGAAAGTCAGTCAGTCAGTCAGTAAGTTAGAAAGTCAGTCAGTCAGTCAGTCAGTAAGTCAGAAAGTCAGTCAGTCAGTCAGTCAGTAAGTTAGAAAGTCAGTCAGTCAGTCAGCCAGTCAGTCAGTCAGTCAGTGAGTCAGTCTGTCAGTCAGTCAGTCAGTCAGTCAGTAAGTTAGAAAGTCAGTCAGTCAGTCAGTCAGTCAGTCAGTCAGGCGTCAGTAGGTAAGTCAGTCAGTCGGTTCTGTCGGTCAGTTATCTTTATTCATGTAAAGTAAGGCATCGTTGTGTTACCTGAGAAAGCGGAGAAAAGCATCGGGAAGAATGCGAGAAACGAACACGAGAAGTACAACTGAAACGAACAGACAGATAGATAATGAGAGAGACAGACAGACAGACAGACAGAGACAGAGGGGGAGACAGAGACAGACAGACAGAAATATTATAAATCGTGGTCCAAAAAAGACACAATAAGATTTTTCACCCAATATCTTGGTCAAAAGTAAGAATTTTTAAATAAAACTCCGCAGGCTTAAAGGCAATTCACCTGTACGTACAAAGGCCAGATTTTACCAAACAGAACAAAAGTTATATAACTTTTAGTAAGTGCATTCACTGTTTTTTGACGATTCGAAAACATACCGTATGTTTTACGTCTGCATCTACGTTTGCTTACATTGTATGGGTCGTGCTATGACATTGTATGATTGTATGAATAGATTGATGAATGCCGGTAAAAATACACCAATACTGTATTCGAAAACCATCTCATTATTGCCTATCTGTGCAGCATTGTTAAGACGACACTGACCGCTCCGAGTTTGTCCCGAGCCGTTTCTTCACTGTACCCAATCTGGAACCACTCCAGTCCAGCGAAGGTAGAGACGAATATGACCTGGATGATGACGGAAAAGGACAGATAGCGATCCCTTGACCTTCGGAATGACCTCTTTGTCAATTCCAGGTATTGTGTTCGATATCCGGTTGGCCAGGTTGGTGCTCCAGGTGGTGGTGTTGGTGATGATGGCGAGTGTTGCATCTTGTCACCCGACGAATCGAGCTCTGGACAGAGCATATCACATATCACACGTTTGTGATGATCACACGGGCGTCATTAGATAAGATAAGATAAGATAAAATAGGATAATACAAGAAAAGATAAGATACGATAAGATAGGATAAGATGAGATGACATGAGATAAGATGGCATAAGATAGGACAAGATGAGATGAGATTATAGAAATAATTCTTAATATACGTTTGACAACTGGGCGTATAGATTTAGAAAAAATCCCGCATAGTAATTATCATAAAATTCTAGTTGTAAATTTCTTTATATAATCACATGTTTTTTAAATATAAAATTAAAATGCATTTTCTTCGGTCTTTCTGCCCTTTCGTTTCACTGTTATATCAAACAGAGCTAAAAGTGTGACCTGACCACGGTCTATGGCGCCCTAGAAATCAGACAATAGACGTACCAAAAGAGTTTCGGTAGAATGGTTTCTATGGAAACCAGACTGCTGAAAGGGAAGTAACCCTTGCATGTCTAAATAAGAAATTGATCGGTTTGCAAAAAATGCGTTCTAAAATTTTAGACAAGAATGTAACATTTGCAATTGGTCTGTAGTTGGCTGGATCACTTGGGTCCAGACTATCTAGTTTGAGAACAGGAACCAGGATTGACTGTTTTCGAGAAGATTGAAGATGGGGTTCCTGGATAGACCGGTTGCATAGCGTAGTGAGGAAGGGCGGAAAGTCGTCTATGAGTTCTTGAATGATAAATGTAGGAGCAATATCCAACTCGCACGTTTTCGACGCAGATGCCAGAATTAGTTTTCGTAACTCTAGTGCAGTGACTTCATTAGTAGAAAGATGGCGATCAGTGACAGAGAATCCTGGTGAAGTAGAAGCTGAGGTAGCGTCACGTATGACTGAATTTTTAGCTGTATGCCGCTCCAGGAATGCGTCCGCAGTAAACGGCGGTGGTGACTGCGATTGATGGCTGGCTGATTGACATAATCAATTTTAAACCTCGAACATTAATATTGGAAGTGATGGGACTAACTTTCAGGTGTCTAAGCTTGGCCTATTATATTGTCGTTCTCAACTACATCTTGATGAGCGTCCATTCATTCCTGATTGTAATCATACGGTGCCTGTCGGAGCACTTTATTTTGTAATTATTAGTATTACTTCGAATTACCTTTTGATGTTTACATCGTGATACGATCTCGGAATTATTTTTGCTGTCTGAAAATAACGTTGTTGCATAATTACAGTTGCCACCCTCCTCTTCCTAGACTTTGGACTGGCACCGCCTTAAACGGCAGCAGTGGAATTTCAGCAATGAGTAAACGAGAATTTACATAGAGATCAGCTTCAAGCAATGGTTGAATAGTAGTTGTAGTTACAGTTGAAGGACACTGTGTAATAACAAAGACCATTAGCGTCGCCCTCCTCCTTTATCAAGGCTTGGGACTGGCACTGTTAGAGTGCAAACAGTGTCGGAGTAGAATGGATGGATCCAGATTTGACGAGGGCTTATGACAACAGCGGCCGTTTCCTTAGAAAAAATTGTTTGGCACGACACAGCTTTTTTTCGAAGTAGAATTTTCAGAACATTGATCTTTAAACGAGGAGACAATCCGATTTAAAGGTGCCTAAAGAACCACGTAGAACTGATCGAGTGGCTGCTCAAGGTCCCTACGCGGCGACTTGAGGTGGATTCGAACCTGCAACCCTCCGGCTGCAAGGCAACGGACATAGCCTACCAACTACACTTTCGCGCACCATTGGTCACATTATGAGGAAAAGTTGAATTTATTTGAAAAAAGAGACTGCAGGGTACAGCAGATGGATCTAGAAAACAAGGAACGACATGGACTGAGAACATTATGTCTTGGAAGCATTTGACCATGATTGAACTACTGAGGACGATAGAGGAAAGATACATTTGGAGACAGATGGTTCATCGTAAGGTCAACCCTCGGATCGAAGACGGATATAGACAAGACAAGATATATGAATAAAAACGTTATTGTATTTTAAAACTACATCTTGAGGTCCCAATTGCCGCCAACATTGACTTTAGGACTATATTAAAGGCATAAATTGCACCGTGCATGCAGCGAAAATGATCATTTCTCGTTTCGTGGGTCGCTGTGGTGTAGTGGTGGGTTCGGTGCTTTGGAGCCGGAAGTTCCAGGTTCGAATCCATCTCAAGCCGCCGCGTAAGGGCTTTGAGCAAGTCCTTCACTCGCAATTGCTCGTGTGCGTCGGCGTAAAATTTCGATGCAGTGTTCGTGCTGTAGTCTGAAGCGCCATTGAGTTTAGGTCTATAGCTTGAAGGGGCCAAACAGCAAATGCGATAGTTAACAGATAAAATATTTGCAATTATAAACGCCATTATAATTAAGGCACTAAAGAAAGGGCTGCAGCAATTTTGCTCGACGATTATGTCTTATATAATATGACTACATCCTGATTAAAAGGTGTAAAAGCTGTATTATGCCAAACAACTTTTTTCGAGGGGAACGGTCTCTGTTGCAATAAGCCCTCTTCAAATCTGGATCCATCCATTAAAAGGTGTCTTATCATCGCGTAAAATTATGGCTTGCGGAGGCGCTATTGAAAATGAGATAATAATTAATTTTAAAAGATAATAGTGTCTTATTATTATAGACCTCACACTAATTACGGCACTCATTGCTCGAATAGACAAATAATTTTTCAGAGGATTATGTCCTTATATAATATGAATGGAGTCTGGTTTAAAGGTGTGTTAATATCGCGTAAAATTACTGCTGCGTCTACAGACGGCATTTTGGCTGAAATAAAAAAAAGTAGACGTCGACAAGCACTAAAATATACCGACTGAAAGTCATTATTATATAACACTTAATAATTATAATATGTGAGAATTTTAACGCTTTTATAATCGGTCTTTCCATACTTCTATAAGAAATTAGGCTTTTATAGGGACAACTTTTCTGTTACGGTACCCTATGGAGCGGTGGGTGGGGGATCATGGGGTGGGGAGGGTTGGGGTGGGGCGGGTGGGTGGGCGGTGGGATGGAGTGGAGCCGTGAGGGTGGGGTGGGAGGGTTGGGGTGGAGGTTTGGGTGGAAGTGGGGGGGGGGACTGGGACGAGAAAATTTTCCAGAAAACCCAAATTTCTCGCGTGGCGTACCTGTGGAGCTGTGGTGGGGTTGTGACCGGAGCGGGTCGAATCCTAAATTTCCCGGGCAACGTCGGGTACCTTAGCTAGTATATTATAATAGTAAATAATTGCTATGACCATATAATAGTGAATAATATTAAGGCATATTATAACATTTGGCAATCCTCCGAACTCCGGTCCCAAATTATTTCGCATGGCTTATCACATAGATAATTAGATATGCTTCTCCAATGCTTTCTTACACACCCTCATATACAATGACGTCATTATTGAGGCCATTTTGGTTACCAGTACATTCTGAGTACATTCATCCCGCTTCTTGTTTTGGTCTGAGGATTTTCATCTGTCATCCCACTTCGTGGTTTGTTATCAATATTTTCATCTGTGACTAAAATACTAATCGTTAATTACCGCATGGTTGATAAATGGAAGCTGGATTGATGATTTTCATTCATGTATTTCAACATGCATCCAGCTTCCATTTCTCAAGCGATGTGCTGAGGTTGTTAAATATTATTGGCTCACCGGCAAATGGTGAATGGAAGCCGGATGAAGGTTCCTTATAGGTGAAATAGAAGCTGGATTGACAAAAATAACGCTTGAGAACTGGAAGCCAGATTAATGATACATCACTTGAGAAATGGAAGCTGGATGCATGTTGAAATACATGAATGAAAATCATCAATCCAGCTTCCATTTATCAACCATGCGGTAATCCCTTAGAAAAAAAGAAATTAACGACGCTAAACTGCGACCCCAAAACAGGAAGCGGGATGATTTTTCTGATTTTTTTGAGTGCAATAAACGTTTTCGGCAGTTATCTACAAATGCTGTGAAGTGACGGTAAGACAAATGCTGTGAAATAATTTGGGACCGGAGTTCGGAGGATTGCCTAACATTTCATGTAATGTGATTATATAAACAGCAACTAAAAACTATTATCATTTTGTCAATTTTTTCTTGAGGGCGTGTCATCTCTGTTCTTAATTGGGCAAAAATAGTGTTTATACAAATAGAGTAAGCTATATTCGTTGCAACACGATAGTATCATATATTACAGTAGTAAATAATGTCATTATTCATTCATTCATTCATTCATTCGGACATTTATATAGCGCTCCTTCAATAAAAAACTACTCAGAGGCGCTCCCGACTCCAGCGCGCACAAAAAGAACAGTTTTAAGTTTAGTAAGGAAGGATCCTGGTAGAGTCCCAGGGTGTAGCCGTAGCTCAAAAGGAAGGCCATTCCAGACCACTGGTCCAACCACAGAAAAGGCTCGATTCTTCATGGTAGTAGTACGAGCAAAAGGAACTAAGAGGACTCCCCTATCAGCAGAGCGTAGCTGACGACGTCCTTGGATACCCAATGTAAAGCTGCATAGCTCACGGAGGTAAGTTGGGGCAAGGCCCTGACAACATCGCCATACCAATGCAGCTACCCTGAACTCGATACGCTGGCGAATAGGGAGCCAGTGAAGTACCTCAAGCATGTAGTTTGAGACATGATCATATTTAGGGATTTGCCCAATTAGGCGTGCAGCAGAGCGCAAGACCCGGTCAAGACAAGTCAAGCTGCTGGATGGGAGGCCAATGTAGAGTGAAGAGCAATAGTCGATGCGAGATGTAACGAAAGAATGCACTAAAGTAAGAGTAGCAGCAGACGTAAGAGAACGGATGACAGTGCGAAGCTGGCGCAGCTGATAATAGCAGTCTCGAGCAAGACGGTGAAGTTGAGGAGCAAAAGTGAGTTCTTGGTCAAGTTGGATACCGAGGTCATGAACCGTGGTTGCAAAGACAAAGCCAGGAAATTCAGATGCAAGAGAAAATAGATCAAGCTTGGCAAGCTGCTTAGCTTAATCCATTATACTTGCGAGATAGTATCGCATCGTTTTTTTTATTTTATCAAGGTATTGGCAAGCTTGGCAAGCTGCTTAGCGGTAGCTGCGTTAAGGGCCTTCGTGAGGTTATTGTAAGGCGCTATATAAATGTTCATATACATACATACATACATGTTCAGAAACCTGTATTAGCCGCTGCGTCTTAAATGATAGCGGAAATTCTAGCCGCAAAGACATTTTTGTTTCAATAGGCCTATTCATCAGGCGACAATAGAAATTATTATATTATTGCAATAATCTGTCTAACTTCAGACCTATCTCGAACCTAAATAACATTTCCAAGATCCTTGAACGTCTCTTTCTTACTCGCATCAAGAAACATATCACTTCCTCTCCCAACTTCAGTCCTTTTCAGTCAGCTTATCGTGAAGGCTATTCCACTGAGACTGCCCTTACATCCACGCTGGACAACATCTTTTCGTCTATTGACAATGGAAAGGCCTGCCTTTCTGTATGTCTTGACCTCAGCGCAGCTTTCGATACCGTAGACCATCAATTACTTCTTTCTAGACTCACGAAAAGCTTCGGTGTCTCTGGTACTGCTTTAAACTGGCTAGCATCTTATCTGGGTAACAGGAATCAGCAGGTGGGCATCGGTACCGCTCGGTCTGAACCCACTGTTTGCACTGCTGGTGTTCCACAGGGATCTGTCCTTGGTCCTCTATTATTCACCGTCTTTACCTCCCCAATTAATCGCATAGCTAATCATTTTGGTGTCCAATTACAGCAGTACGCGGACGACACTCAGCTCTATATTGCTCTGTCACACACTGATCAGTCCGGTAAACTTAATCTTGAGGAGTGCCTGTCATCTTTATATGCCTGGTTCTGTTTTAATGGTTTGGCTATAAACCCAAACAAGTCTGAGGCAATTTTGTTCGGGTCACGACAACGTTTGCGTTCTTTTCCTTCACTTTCCAGCATCGACCTCGCAGGCTCCGCAGTACCGTTATCAGATTCTGTTAAAACTCTTGGGGTTACCTTGGACAGTATGCTTACTTTTCGGATGCATGTAACTAACCTTTGTAGATCTTGCTTTTATCACATCAGGGCAATACGCCACATTAGGTCGGCTCTGACTAAGGATATGTCGAAGACTTTAGCTTGCGCCCTTGTCTCCTCTCGCCTTGATTATGCTAATGCGATTTTTGTTGGCATTTCAGACTATGAGCTACATAGGCTGCAACGCATCCAAAATTCTTTAGCTCGGGTTGTGCTGCGTGTCCCACTACGATCAAGTTCCTCAGTTTTACTTCATCAGCTGCATTGGCTTCCTGTCGAGTTTAGGATTAAATTGAAATTGGCCTGTTTAACCTACAAATCCCTCTCTACCGGAACACCTCCCTACCTTAAGTCACTGCTTACTCCTTATATTCCTCCTCGTTGCCTGCGATCATCAAACATGGGTCTTTTAGTTGAACCTCGATGCAGAACTGTTATGGGCTCGCGTGCATTCCATGCCTCTGCTCCCAAAGAATGGAATCTACTTCCACTCTCTCTTCGTTGCTCAAATTCACTCCCTACCTTCAAAAAACGGCTCAAAACTCACTATTTCTCTTTGGCTTTCAACCACATGGACCTTTAACTGCATCTTCCTCTGGCGGCTAACTATCCGCGCCTCAGATTCACACTTTGGTGTGACCTTGCGCGCGTAATAAATTTATGTAATAATAATAATAATAATAATTGCATAATTTAACCTCTATTTCTACAATAGCAATACCTTGATAAAAAAAACGATGCGATACTATCTCGCAAGTATAATGGATTAAATTTGGATTTTTTTCGAAAAAAATCACGCAGACTCTCGCCTTGCGGTTGATAAAAATGCTCTCAAATGAACAATCAAACACTTATTAGGCCTATGCAACATTCCTAGCCATGCAACGACGAATGTGCAAATTCCTATCTGATGAATATTCAATTTATTATCTAATGAATGGGCAAATTCGTTTCTAATAAAAATAATGCTGTCATTATAGGCCTAATCATTATAATAATAAATAATATCACGGTATATTATAACACTTCATGTAAAACAATGATGAAAGCTGCAACTAAAAACCAATACCATGTTGTCAAAATTTTCTGGGGAATGTCAATCGTGCGGGGGACCTTCCCCCAGAGGCGTCTACATTAAACACTGGTAGGCTTAAATACGACAGATAATTATAGGCCTATCATACCTGTCAGTTGTCTTGCCGATGTTTGTGAATTTTCCTTCAGCTCCAAAGGCCATTCTTCACTTTCCCTGTACAAATATTTGTCAGCTGAACAGGGGCGGATACAGAAATCTTCGAAGGCGGGGCCAAAATTTTGGACCTTGGGTCGGAAAAATTGATCGTATAGGCCGGAAAAATTGATGATTTTTTTAGTTATCCGCTCGAAATATCTTGGAAGTATATCTGCCCCTGCAGCTGAACGTGTAAAAAAAGCCAGTCATTCGATAAACTTTGAATCTCTGCTGTAGACTACACTCACTTAACCTGTTCAATAAAGATAATAAGAGCGTCTTATGAAGATATGATATGATAAGATATGATATGATATGATAAGAATGATGTCAACTGCCCGGTAGCTGCGTTAAGCGCCTTCGTGAGGTTATTGTAAGGCGCTATATAAATGTTCATATACATACATACATACATGTTCAGAAACCTGTATTAGCCGCTGCGTCTTAAATGATAGCGGAAATTCTAGCCGCAAAGACATTTTTGTTTCAATAGGCCTATTCATCAGGCGACAATAGAAATTATTATATTATTGCATAATTTAACCTCTATTTCTACAATAGCAATACCTTGATAAAAAAAACGATGCGATACTATCTCGCAAGTATAATGGATTAAATTTGGATTTTTTTCGAAAAAAATCACGCAGACTCTCGCCTTGCGGTTGATAAAAATGCTCTCAAATGAACAATCAAACACTTATTAGGCCTATGCAACATTCCTAGCCATGCAACGACGAATGTGCAAATTCCTATCTGATGAATATTCAATTTATTATCTAATGAATGGGCAAATTCGTTTCTAATAAAAATAATGCATATTACCATGTAATGAATATTCAAAATTCTTGTCTAATGATTAAATTTGATCTATTTCTTTTATTTATGAAGAGTAGGCTATAGCGAAACTTCAAAGTATAGGTTATTTAGAAGCGCTCCCTGCCCAATCACGGCAAAATTCGACAGTCTTATGAATCTTAAGACTTAAGGAACAGTGTGGAGTAACCCTTCTGGCACAAAATATTTATGACTGGCAAATATAATTTTCTGGCACTTCTCTTTTACGTGCGATATATAAATTCCAGATTACTGCTACGCTTAAAATGATACCATTACGATCACAGTCATTGTCATCATTCAGAGAAATAAAACAATGGCTACTGTTTTCCACCTGAGTTCATACGCGGCCTTCAAGATGCTATCGACTGTTTCTTGCCCAGCCTTCACTTGTTCCACTGCAAGTAAATAGCACTGATAAGGACGACAGCAACTAACATTACGACGGCAACAACTACCATTAAGACATGATGATGACGATGGTAGTGATGAAAGGCAGATGATCGAGCTGCAAATGTCGTTGATGATGATGAAGACGATGACTGTGTTGATTCAAGTAATATGATGATAAGGAAAATGAGAAGGTGAGCAATTGTTGCTATTGTTGTTAATGATGATGCTGATGATGATGACGTTGTTCTTGTTGTTGTTGATGATGATGATGATGATGATGATGATGATGATGATGATGATGACGACGACGACGATGTTGTTGTTATTGACGATGATGGTGATGATGATGATGATGATGATGATGATGATGAAAAAGATGACAATGGTGATGATGATAACGATGAGGACGATGTTGATGATGATCGTGATGATGGTGATAAGTAGAAGGAGGATAGGATGAAGAGCAGATGAGATGATGAACATAACGTCGACGATGATTAAAATATGGATGATGGATGAGTTGATGATGATGGTGACGAGAAAGAGGATACAAGCAATAATGACAAATTAATGTTTAAAATGATGATGAGTACAGATTACATGTTCTTCAGGCTAAAGAGACAGCATAACACTACTATTGCAAAACTCAAGAAAACAGAAGAATTTATTAGCTGAGTTTTAACTTACGCATGAAGTCAGCTGGGTTGTACTGAGGATCGCAGGGAAGATCTATCTTCGCAAAGAAACTCGTAACTTGGTTTCCAGGTCCAAAGTAGGCAACCTTAGAACAATACGAATACAGATGTAAACTGTAGTGCAGACTTAATCAGCGATCTATACAACGCATGTGTTTAGTACACAATGCGTCGAGTAATGGCGCTTCAAAGCCAAGCACCAATCAGTTCAACAGCTAAGGAGATCAGCTAAGACACGTTAGGCATCTTGTGGCGATGGATAGAAATTTCAGTATTTTACAATTAACTAATATGTTAATGTGTTACTGAGTGAAAGGCAAAACAAGAATTTGAAAAAGCGAATAATCAAGACAATGATATGGAGTTGTGGTACTCTACGAAACCGAAACTTGGACCATGAGGAAAGAAGTTACAAACAGATTGGAAGCATCTGACATGCGGATTTGGCGAAGGCTGGATAGAATCGGCTGAACGGAACGCAGAACAACGTATACCTAGGACAGGAGCGCCGCTTGTGGCTGTTCGGGGAATCTTGTCTAGATTTAAAGGGCCTGTTAGCTGCTTTGTAAGGCGCCCTTGTAACGGCATGGCTGTGTAACGGCGCCATTTTCCCGTCCCAGGCGGACTCTAGTATTATAACAGGAGTTATTTCGTTAAACGTTTGTATTCGTGAGTTAGGGACATCTTACGACATCAAGAGCCGTTGACAAAAATATAAATTACTTTTAGATTATTGTTCTCACCACGTGTTTCCATTTAATAGAAGCATATAAGTTTATAAATCTGTAAAAGAAAATTTCAGGAAACCTCCCAGTCAATGACCTTTAAGCTTATACATTTCTCCAAAAAAATTACCAGTTATTGGCCTTTGAAAAATATACATAGCACGGTTGTGACTCGTTTGCAAGGTGTCTAATATTATTTGCGCTCATAATAATATTTGACGTGATTACCGTTTAAACTGGAGGATTTTAAAATGTGGCATAATTATATATTATTATTAGATGAAGAGGTACTGCAGTTGATGAACGAAAAAGATAATTGATATAGGAATCGTTAGAAGCATTCAGAAAACTGGCTGCGTCACATCATGAGGGAGACTCTCTCCCAAGAACCATAATTGAGGAAATAATAATGATAGTGGGCAAAAGAGACAAGAGGAGAATCAAGAATGATCAGTTATTCGACTGGATGATGAAGGACAGATACAGGAAGTCGAAGAAGTGAGACAGACAACGCAGAATGACGAACCTGATTATAAAGGCAGGGAACCAAAGAAGAAGAAGATAGTCGTACGAAAAGATGCGATGATTAAATGCACTATGAACTATTCGAGCTATTTAGACACCCATTTTACGGTTTATATGGGCTTATAAATATAAAGAGTCCCGATCCTTATCAGATTAATTCTCCATACCTATTTTGTCAACTCAACACTTCTCTTAACACTTTCAGAAAATCATTAGTACCAACATCAAGTAGTGGTACTGGTTTGCAGAGACTGATAAGACGCCAAGTTTAGATAAAGGAGGCGGGCGTCGCTACTGATCTTTGTCATCACAGTGGCGTTAAACCGAAACTACAGCCTACTACCAATACGCAAGACATTCATCTGGTTTAACTTCACATTGAATTGATATGAATGAAAAACTTACAAAGTACAGATGACGTCGAAGAGCACGAGCAATAATTGCAAGCGAAGGACTTACTCAAAGTCCCTAAGCGACGGTTTTAGGTGGATTCTAACCTGGAGCCCATTAAAGTTTTAATCCTTTGATTCACTAGCTTAATTTATAAGAGCTATAGACAGTTTATGATATCCTGCTACTAATCAAACTGGTTTTTGTTTTGTTGTTGTGTATCATTTTATTTTCATGCGCCAAACATGTATCGTGCTTTCAGTAACTAGTTTTTATGATGCGATACAAGTTATAGCAGCGGTTCTCAACCTTTTCACACTCACGGACCCCTTTTTAATTTTTGGTCCCGGTCACGGACCCCCACCGAAATTTGTCGCATTATCGTGACTGTGCGACTCTATAATCCTATATAATAGTAGGCCTACATGTATGGTAGGCTATACTATAGCATAGGCCTATATATGCCCCTGTACTACTGTAGCAAAAAATTTATATTACATATAAGATTATATGAAATTTATTTTTTTTTAAACTGTATTTTATTTTAATGTAAGCTTTGGGCATGCATATTCGAGCACAGCTTATCTGCTCGAGACAGTCATGCATCAAGATAACTCTTGCATGGATGCAACGTATAGCCTACTATAGCCTACATGTACATCTTCAATGTAGACCTAATGCCATTTTTAATAGTCACTTCAATGATCTGATTTAATTCCGATGTTGGTAAATTCCACGAATCAAAGTTTGCAAGAAACTGATTGGAAGTCATGGAAAAACTGTGAACGTTCAAATTACCGAATTACAGGGTGGCTCAAAAAAAAACGTACCACCGGGGAAAATGCGATATCTTCGCCGCCGATTGAACTTTTTCTGCGAAAATATCCCAATTTGTAGGAGAATGAATTTCCAACAATCCCTGAAAGTTTCATTTGAAACTTTTCATGTTTGCAAAAGTTACAGCTGTTCAAACTTAAAATTTCGTTTTTTCAAATATCCGCGGAAAATTTACGTCACTTGTAGATTTCCATGTCATATGATATCACTTTTCCCTACGACCTCAGCATTCGGTTTTGCAGTTTATTGTAAGGTATAATGAGAGTGTCCACTCTCTGCCTTAACACAAGCTCAAATTCTTTTTGTGAAGCTTAGTATGGCCTTGTTGGTCGGGTCCTGCGGCAACTGACCCCACATTAGCAGCAAGACTTGCTTCAGCTGGCCAATGTTCTCCAACTTGGGATTAAATGTCTTGCAGCGTTCCAGCATAGCTCCCCAGACGTGATAAACAAGAGGGTTAAGGTCTGGCGAGTTTGTAAATCATCTTTGCCAATGCATTTACTTCAGTTGATGTCAATAAGGTAGCGCCATCATAATCAACCTTGCCGTGCGAGCAAGCAGGCGCACTGTCCTGCTGCATAATAAAACCAGATGTTAGAGCATACCTGGTCTTCAATGAGTCTGGGTAAGCGAGTTCAATGATGAGTTTGACATCTAACCTACTGAATGGGATTAATTGCAGTCTTTTCTTGCAGCCGCAACACACGCCGGCATATCTGATGCCGAAACCACGATTTGCTTTGCAAACTTGACCTTTCGATTACCAAGCGAATTTCGTGAAAATCGCGCTTTTTCCGTCAGATCAAGCGACCACTTCCTGCCTCTCTTCCGACATCTGATCTTCGTTACATAAACCCGTTTGCAGATAGTCTTCAATGTGCTCAGGCTCCACTTTTCACTGGGTATTTTGCTATGATCACGCGATGTCTCAGTCTCTGTTCATGCAAAGTCCGAGTTCCCATTTTATCTTTTGCAGAAACTTTGCCCATGACGTTCATTGTTTGGGTTCACCAATTGAGACCTTAATCTATAAAATATCACCAAATACCAGCAGATTGCTTCATAAACAGCTTCTTTACAGCTCATAGTGAGGTCGTATGACATCATCATCAATGTGTGTGTGTTGTAATTTGCCAAACATCCTAATGAAATCACTTGTATTGGAGCATGATTCTCCGGATAATTGAAAAAACGAAATTTTAAGTTTGAACAGCTGTAACTTTTGCAAACATGAAAAGTTTCAAATGAAACTTTCAGGGATTGTTGGAAATTCATTCTCCTACAAATTGGGATATTTTCGCAGAAAAAGTTCAATCGGCGGCGAAGATATCGCATTTTCCCCGGTGGTACGTTTTTTTTTGAGCCACCCTGTAGAAGTTGATCTGATCCATCTATGATTGACCGAAAATTAAATTAATAAATTTTGGTTGATTGATCCGAGCATTTCCTTATTTTTATGTGAATTCATGCAATTGATCAAATGTGTCAAAGTTATCTACTACTATCCGTTTTGCGCCAGATATCAAGGTTTTTTTAAAGGCAGACACTTTATCACTAAGGGCGATTAGATTTGTCTGCATCACTTGCGTAGATGAATTCAGTTTATTCAAAAATGCCAGCCAGGTAAGCCAAAGTTGAAACTCAGGAGTTGTTTATTCAAAAGAATTACATGGCTGTGGTCTTTTTCTAAGAAACTCTCTCAAAAGCATCCTGAAATCTAGAGTGGTTTCAAACAGATCCATCTAA
Source organism: Lumbricus terrestris (assembly GCA_949752735.1). Taxonomy (NCBI): domain Eukaryota; kingdom Metazoa; phylum Annelida; class Clitellata; order Crassiclitellata; family Lumbricidae; genus Lumbricus; species Lumbricus terrestris. Next base: position 5,740,341 of record OX457041.1, on the reverse strand, counting down.
AACAAATGAATTTGTCACTAATCAGCGTATATTATTGCCGGTGGTTTGAAAATTGACAAAGATTTATCTGTTTCTATGTTTTCAGCTAAGAAATATATAATTTTCAGGACTTGCCCGCGGACCCCCAGACAGATGGCCGCGGACCCCCAGGGGTCCGCGGACCCCCGGTTGAGAACCGCTGAGTTATAGTACCATACAAGTCTTGTTTTAAATAACGGTCAAATTTTTTACCTGTATTATTGAGTAAGGACATGATAAGCTCACTCGAGCTTTTTCCTTTCCAGGCGGACTCTGGTATTTTAACAGGAGTTTTTTTTGTTAAACGGGTGTGTATTCTTGAGTTAGCGACATCTTACGACAAAAATATAAGTTATTTTCAGAATTGTTCTCACCACGTCTTTCCATCTAATAGAAGCACGAAAGTTTATGAATCTGTAGAAATATCGAAGAACAATCTCCCAGTCGATGACCTTTGAAAAGTAAGCTTATACATAGCACGGCTGTGACTCGTTTGCAAGGTGTCTAATATTATTTGCGCTCATAATAATATTTGACCAGAATACCGTTTAAATTGGAGGATCTTATCCTATATCCCCCTTCCTCCATTTATTATTATTGACATGCTTGATGATCTTGCTCCTTTTTTTCTCTATCTCTTCAATAGATCACTTGCTGAGGGCTCTATTCCTGCTTCTCAAAAACGTGCTTTGGTTTTTCCTTCACTTAAGAAAACTAATCTTGATCCTAGCCACTGTCAAAATTATCGGCCTATTTCCAACCTGTCTTTTCTTTCTAAAACCCTTGAGCGTCTGGTTTCCATTCAGATTCTTCCTTACCTTGAATCATCAGGTCTTCTCCCCTCTCGCCAATCTGGTTTTCGAGCTTTCCATTCAACTGAAACAGCCCTACTCTCCATGTTAGATGACATCTATGCAGCTATTGATAAGGCTCAGGTTTCCCTTCTTGCACTCTTTGATGTATCAGCAGCATTTGACATGGTCGATCACAAAATTTTGCTCCAGCGCCTTGAATCCTCCTATGGTATTAAAGGTGTCCCTCTCCTATGGCTTCAATCTTACTTGTCTGGTCGTACCCAAATGGTTATAGCTGGTAATTCCAGATCTAACTGGGTGCCGGTATTTTTAGGAGTTCCACAGGGATCAGTCCTTGGACCTCTACTCTTCATTCTGTACACGGCTGATGTTACTTCTCTGTTTCCTAGTCACTCTGCTACTGGTCACCTTTTTGCTGATGATGTTCAGGCCTATGTTCATGGTTCTCCCTCTACTCAACTCACACTAGTTCGCCGTATTGAGGCACTTTCCCATGATTTGCACCTGTGGATGTCTTCAAATCGCCTTTCACTCAATTCTAACAAAACTCAACTCATCTGGCTTGGCACTCCCCAGCAAATTAAAAAAATCGACTTTTTGCTTCTATCTCAGACCTTTCCTCAATTTACATTTTCAACTTCTGTTCGTGACCTAGGTGTCACTCTTGACTGCTCGCTGACATTCTCAACACATGTAACCAACCTTACGCGCTCCTCTTACTTTCACCTACGTCGTCTCAGGTCCATTCGCAGATCTGTCTCCCTTTCAACCATGACATCAATAGTCCATGCTTTTGTCTGTTCCAGAATTGATTACTGTAACTCCCTTCTTATTGGTCTTCCAAAGGTCCGCCTATCTCCCATTCAATCTGTCCTTAATGCTGCTGCTCGATTAATTGCGCGCCTTCCTAAGTACTCCCATATATCCTCGTTTATGATTAACCAACTACACTGGCTTCCTCTCTCTGCCCGCATACAATATAAAGTCCTTTCTCTGGTACTCAAATCCAAACTGGGTCTTGCACCGATGTATCTCAGTGATCTCATTCGTTCTCCTCTATCAGCATCTTCTCATCGACCTCTCCGTTCTCTGGACAGGGCTGACTTGTTTGTTCCACGAGCTAGGACCACTATTGCTCAAACTCGATCCTTCACCATCATTGGGCCCTCTTTGTGGAATTCTCTTCCCTCCACTCTGCGTGGGACTCTACTTTCAGGATCGTTATCTACATCTCTCTCTCTTCTTAAGACCTATTTTTTCTCTAGGGGTTATCGCACTGGGAGCGCCACTGAATGGCCTTGGTTGTGAGCGGCGCTATAAAAATTTCTAATTACATTACATTACATTATTGATTCGTTGAAAATTATGTGGTATTATATATATATAAAATAATTATTATACATACATATATATATACATATATACATATACATACATATATATATATATATGTATAATAATAATTATGGGTCGTGATAAATATGTCGCTGTAGAATAACGCTTACACATATAATGCACTTTAGCATTTAAATGCATTGAACATGATTTCGATTTGAATGCATGACGTATCAAGAATATAAATGAATGCATGACGTATCATGAATATAAATGAATGCATGACGTATCAAGAATATAAATGAATGCATGACGTATCATGAATATAAATGAATGCATGACGTATCATGAATATAAATGCGTTCTTGCCTCTCCGTTGAAGAGCAGTAGTAAATCGCTGAACATGTGAAAGACTTGACTGGACGGTTGGTGGATCGTAGTGACCACAGTCTTTGATGACCGCTGGACATACTTCGTCAGTGTTGTCATTAGACTGTTGGCGATGGCAGAGTCCAGACCACTCGTCGGTTCCTGCAGCAGGTAAAAGCTCCATCGCACTTAGACTAACTGATCTACATGAAGCATCCGTGATGATGTGGGTGCGTCAATTACATGTATCTAGGTATGTATCTTACTCACTCAGTCACTCGTCCCTGGATCGAACTCTTCCTTTTTTCGGGTCTACTGCATAAGGCAGAAAATCAAAAGGCAGAAAATCAAAAGGCAGAAAATCAAAAGGCAGAAAATCAAAAGGCAGAAAAATCAAAAGGTAGAAAAATCAAAAGGCAGAAAAATCAAAAGGCAGAAAAATCAAAAGGCAGAAAAATGAAAAGGCAGAAAAATCAAAAGGCAGAAAACCAAACGGCAGTTATTTGCATTAAACAAACAATAATCTGACCGCAGAAAATGAAAAGGCAGAACATCGAACATTATAATCATAGTTGTAAAAACGTTTTTTCGTTTTTTATTCTCTCAAAAAACGTCGTTTTTTGGTTTTTTCTTTTTCCCATCGTTTTTTATCGGTTTTTTTCGATTTTTATGTAACTTTATTTAATTATTTACCGTCTAATATTATTTTCCTTAATTTAATTTTTGTCTAATATTCCGTATAGGCCTACGTTTTCACCGTACTCTCAAGGATGCAGCTATAGGGTCTTTATGTAATTGTTTAAGTCATCATTTGAGAAACACATGTAGTAGGTTCTACAAGAAATGAAATTTGCAAGAGTTATTTTGATATAAAATTCTTGGGCCTATAATTAATATTTATAAGTAACAATTTTAAGTACAAATGTACAATATATAATTTGGTACACATCTGTGGTTTTTGCTTCTGAATAGATTTTAATTGTGTTATGTCGATCAGCATAAACTTATAATGTGGACTTATGTCTACAATTTAAAATTGAAAGATTTCAATGCCTTTAATTTGTCCGAATTTCTTATTAAACCAAAGTTATATGAGAAGAATATAGCTGTGGTAGATTAATGTTACGTATACCAATTATTTTGGCCTAAAACTAAATTGTGTTATTTGCAGTTTCTTGATAAAATTGTATAGGAAGCAAGGTTTTCAAGCTGAAAATGAAATTTCAGATGTAACAAAGGCAAATTATTTTCCGTTTCCGTTTTTTATGGGTTTTTTGTCGTTTTTTATTATTTCGGAAAAAAACGACGTTTTCCGTTTGTTATTTTATTTTCATCGTTTTTTACATCTATGATTATAATATTACAGGCCGATTTTTGTATGTTTTGAAATAGTTGGTGAATCAGGACATTTATAACGCTAATGGCGCTTTATATTTTTTGTGTTATAACACTACGGAATAAATATTGAGTTGGTTATGCAACATCTTCATGAGTTTCTGCCTTTTGATTTTTCTGTCTTTTGATTTTCTGCCTTTTGATTCTTCTGCCTTTTGACTTTTCTGCCTTATTATTTTTCTGCCTTTTGATTTTCTGCCTCTTGATTTTCTGCCTTTTGATTTTCTGCCTTTTGATTTTCTGCCTTATGCAGTGCTCCCCTTTTTTCTATCCATCCATTCGTCCGTCCGCAGTCGTCATCACCGTAATCACCAACGACACCAGCGCCAACCATCATCATCATCATCATCAGTCAAGTCATCATCATCATCATCATCATCATCATCATCATCATCATCATCATCAGTCAAGTCATCATCATCATCATCATCATCATCATCATCATCATCATCATCATCATCATCATCATCATCATCATCATCATCATCATCATCATCATCATCATCATCATCATCATCATCATCATCAACGTCTTCTTCTTCTTCTTCTTCTTCATCATCATCATTTATTGTCACCATAATCCTCCTCCTCCTCCTCGTCGTCGTCGTCGTCGTCGTCATCATCATCATCATCATCATCATCATCATCATCATCAACAACAACAACAACAACAACAAAAACAACAATTATTACTACTACTAGTACTACTTACGTCTAGTAGGAGAAACGATGGATTGGTGATCAACTCGCATGCGATGCTGGCGCACTTTCTCTCTCCTCCGGACAATCGACCCATCTCTGTCTCACCAAACAAAACATCATCCAATCTAATCCTAATCCAATCTGAGAACTTCTACAGTATCAGTCAATCGATGATATATTCATTATTCGATTAATTCCAGCATTCATTCATTCATTCGTTCATTCTTTCGTTCATTCATTCATTCAGCCATTCAGCCAATCAAGTCAGTCAGTGAATGCAGTCATATATTTTGTTACTTACCTGTTTAGGCCTACATACTTACATTTCTGCCTATATATATTCACTTACTTACTTATTCATTTACTTTCCCACTTACACAATTACCTACTTATCTATTTATTCACTTGATCATTTACTTTCTTACTTACTTGCTTGCTTGCTAACTTACTTGCCTATTTATTTACTCATTTGGCTACTTACATGTACTTGCTTACAGTGCAATTAGGTTTAGGGTTTAACTTCGTTACTGCAATTTAGGTGCAAACTCAGTTCTTATGATTTCTGCCAACATAACATGTCTCTCGTATCTACTCTAACAAAGAATTATTCTTAGAAGTTTGAAGCAGTTTTGAAGCGACTGAAATACATGAAAAGACGTCAGACCTGTATGAAGGCATTCTGTCAGTTCAAGACCATCAACGAGCTCGGAAATCAGATCCAGCTTCGTTTCCACTGGCATTTCATCAGGCAGTCTCAACATCGCAGCAAACTGAAAACAATATGATATTCAGCTTCTATTATACTAAAATGTTATTGTCAGCTACTGTTTAACGTTCCCATGTCAATTTAATGAATCTCATTCAGCAGATTGGCTTGTTTAGACCGGGTGTTGCGATCTGTTGAGCGCCTCATTTGAGATAATCCCCAAAATACTTGCTTGTTACATGCTTAACGACATTGCCATATCAAAAGATGATTAGTGTCACCCTCCACTTTTATCCAGGATTGGGACTGGCACTGGCAGAGAACAACCAGTGGCGGTCACGTTTCCGTCTACAGCCTATATATGCTGGATATGCTTCACTGGCTTCCTACTCACTGACGTATCGAGTTCAGGGTACAAATTGTTCTCGTATGGCGATGTTGTCAGGGCCTCGCCTTAATTTATCTCCGAGAGCTATGCTGCTTTACTTTTTTTTATCCAAGGATGTTGTCCACTAAGCTCTGCTGAAAAAGGAGTCCTCTTAGTTTCCTTTGCTTGTACTGTAACCATGGAGAATCGAGACTTCTCCGTGGTTCGCCTGGTGTTCTAGAATGGCCTTCCTTTAGAGATACGCCGACAATTTAATCACTACACTTAAAACTGTTCTATTGGGCGCGCTGGAGTAGGGAGAACCTCTTACCAGTTTTTCTTGAAGGGACGTTATATAAGTTTCCGAATGAATGAATGAACGAATGAGTGAACTCTTATCCAGCCGAGAGCGGGCGAGAACCTTCACCATTGTTGCCCATTATCCCATTAAGTTGTTGAAAAAATTAGAAATCTATGAAAATTTAGACACCTTTTAAAATTATTACACAGAAATATATGGGCAAAAACAGTAGTAGCAGCAGTAGATCTTCTGTGTGGTGTGATTACAAAGATCATTAGCGTCATCATTCTTTTTCACTTGGTACTGACACCTATTAAACCAAAATTATATTGACTTATTATGGACGTGTCAAAGAAACGGTCAAAATATACATAATTCTTTCTGTTTGTAATTTGCAGATCGATTTAACGCGTTTAGCAAGACCCTATAATGGTGGTTAAAGACACAAACCTCATAGATTTTATTTATTAATCCAAAGGTTTATTAAGATTAAAACGACGGAATGATGATTATAAAACTGTTGCTTTGATCGGACTACTCTACAGTTTACAACTGGAGCATTGCATTTTGCGAGAAATCATTGAACAGCAAATATAAAATAAATTACTGAACCGATAAATCAATAAATACTGAAGTAAATAAATTAATCAACGGATAAAGAATAGACCTACTATAAATCAATGGAATAGCGTAGGCCTATCAGGTAATCAATAGCCGCTAGGCAATATAGAACAGAGTTGTCGCCAGCTATTATAAGTCTATAATGTCAGAACGTCGCGTCAGAGTCAAGCCGTCGCTATTCAGTGGTAAAGTAACATAGACAGTGGGCTATGTCAAAATGGAGGCAGCTGCACTGATATCAAATAAATCGGCAAACCGACAATAACTCAATGAAACGATAAATTAATTTTTTTTAATTAATCATAAAAGTAAATAAATCAGAATATAAATGAATAAATAAATAAAATAAAATAGCCAATAAATAAAGAATTGTTATATTATTCGTATTTGTATCTGATGAACTCACGGATAGTGTTTCGTGGAGTGTTAGGTTTGCATGGAAGACATCATGTTGTTGGACGTAGGAGATCTTCCTTCGTAAACTACGATTGACCGTTTCTCCATTCAGGGTAATTGAACCCTTCGTAGGGGGCACACGACCCGTCAGGGCGTTCAACAACGTCGACTTCCCCGCCCCTAAAGAAACAGACCAAGACGAGTTCAAAAGAACAGTTAAATGCATAATAGAGGAGTGAGTGGGTGAGTGAGCGAGCGAGCGAGTCAACGAGTGAGTGAGTAATTGAGTGAGTGAGTGAGTGAGTGGGTGGGTGAGCGAGTGAGTGCGTGAGTGAGTGAGTGAGTGAGTGAGCGAGAGTGAGAGTGAGTGAGTGAGTGAGTGAGCGACGGAGTGAGTGAGCGAGGGAGTTAGTGAGTGAGTGAGTGAGAGAGAGTGAGTGAGTGAGTGAGTGAGTGAGTGAGTGAGTGAGTGAGCGAGTGAATGAGTGAGTGAGTGAGCGAGCGAGTTGAGAGTGAGTGAGTGAGTGAGCGAGCGAGTGAGTGAGTGAGTGAGTGAGCGAGTGAATGAGTGAGTGAGTGAGCGAGCGAGTTGAGAGTGAGTGAGTGAGTGAGTGAGTGAGCGAGCGAGCGAGCGAGTGAGTGAGTGAGTGAGTGAGTGAGTGAATACATGCATGTATACCATGGGCGGAGACCTAGGGGGGACAGGGGGGACGGTCCCCCCCAATAAAAGGGTTGGGGGGACGGCCCATGCATTTGTCCCCTTCAATGTTTGAGTGTGAAGACTTTGTTGGCGGCTAAAATAGAAAATTTCGGGGAGAATTGGCCCGAGATTTGGCCGGATGACTAAAAAAAAAAAGAAGGTCATTAACTTTTTTGGCGGCGAAAATAGAAAATTTCGGCGAGATTTCGGCCGGTCGTCAGAAATTTTTCGGAAATTTCGCGTCTTTCCGTCCCCCCCCAATTCTCGGCCCAGGTCTCCGCCTATGTGTATACGTGTGAATATATACTGACCGCTTGGACCCATGATGGCCAGTATCTGACCCTTTCGTGCCACTCCTGAGACGTCCTTCAGAATGTCGTTCTTCGCCAAGGTCACATAGACGCCCTTGAAGACAAGAGGTGCTGCCATACTTGACGGGTGAGGGGTCGCTGGGTTATCGTCTGCCAGTAGAGTCGACATGGTTGACTTCTCACACAATCAGATCAAGCAGAGCAGGTTTTACTGCCTCGTTTATGTAGCGCTAGAATAGACTGTTAAGCAAATGCCTGTTGCTGTTTAACGACATCGGTGTCATTTAAAGGATGATCAGTATCGTCCCTCCTTTCTCCAGGCTTGGGACTTGCACTACCGAAGTGCGAGCAGTGATGGAGTTAGAGAGCGGAGCTAGATGAAAAGCCATAACCTACAAATTATTTGAAGATAACACCAATTTCTCTGGCCTATTATTGTTCTTGTTGAATTTGTAAAAGTGGTGTCTAAAGTACGATATCTCGCAGGTTACACATATTGTAATTTCTAAGTTTCTTTCAGTGACTTGAAAACTCAACGGCTGCTCGCAATCTAAAAGTGCCAGGCGCAAGTCTGAGAAGCGGCATTTGCAGTTTAACGTCACTGTGTGGTAACAAAGACCATTAGCGACGCCCTCCTCCTTTATCCAGGCTTGGGACTGGCACTGGCAGAGTCCAACCAGTGGCGGAGTTCTGGAGAAGCGATGAGGGGAGTAACGCTAATCATTGTGTTGAATGCACAGTGTCATTAAACACCAACCAACCTCAATCTCTTGGAATAACTTAATAGTTAATGGGCGCTGTAGTGTAGTGGGTATGTTCGCTGCTTTGCAGCCGAATGGTTACCCGGTCACGCGTTGCTGTGGCTGAAAAGACTCTCCCACCCTCCCTCCCTTTCTT
>OX457041.1:5721408-5726408 GCA_949752735.1 Lumbricus terrestris | reverse complement strand
TATGAACTCAAATAACTACATAATTATATATACATATAATTTGTACATGTATGTGCGCATGTATGTAATGTATGTATGTATGTATGTATGTATGTATGTATGTATGTATGTATGTATGTATGTATGTGTGCATGTATGTAATGTATGTATGTGTGCATGTATGTAATGTATGTATGTGTGCATGTATGTAATGTATGTATGTATGTATGTATGTATGCATGCATGTATGTATGTATGTGTGTATGTATGTATGTATGTATGTATGTATGTATGTATGTATGTATGTATGTATGTATGTATGTATGTATGTATGTATGTATGTATGCATGCATGACCACTGCATGTGTATGTAATCATTAAATGCATGTACTTCATACTCGCAATCTCAAATGCCACTCAAAGAAACGCCCTAGAAGGCCTAGACGATCGAAAACATTTGTTTTCAACTCCATAATTGTATGGATTGGATGTATAGGCCTCATCGATACTTAGCTCCAAACATAGCTCCTAAATATCGATGGTAGGCCTATACCTTTTTACATAGCGCCTTTAGATATCTTCGTAAGGATACTAGGAACGACTATGATTACTGATCTGATGGGACTACGTGTGATTTGCATGGGCGGAGTTTGGTTTCCGTTCTTGGAGGGGCTAATGCCTTCTTCGGGGGTAGGCTTAGACCGGAAAAAGATACCATGTACATATATGTACATGGTGAAAAAAATGAATCTGGGTCTTCCTGGGGGGGGGGGGGGTTTAGCCATCCTAGCCCCTGATAAACTCCGCCCATGATGATTTGCACTTACTTGAGTTCGCCGCCCATATTAAACTCGATGACAACAAATGCGGAGTAGGAGTAGGTGATGAACGAAAGATAGCGAATCCAAACGAACCAGTTGTGAACGTGTGTGTTGTAGAATCCTCCTTTTGAAAAAGAAACACATACAACGACACTGTATAATAATATTATGTTACTGTTCGTATGTCAGTGGATCAATCAACCGAACTTCCTTAAAGCATCTCTACTCAGAGGCTCGCCCGGCAAAGGCTTAGCAAAAAAGCATTCAACACTGTTGGTGTAACTGGTAACAGTTTGGGAGGTATACATGTCTGTCTGTCCATATAATTATATGCGCCTTCTCTCTATCTCTGTATAGTCTATCTCTATGCTTGTCTATCTCACTGCCCTAGTGATCCGCCTGGTTTGATGGTAACTCGATGTTGGCTGTTTTGATCTTTGTAAACAGTTAGGGGTCATTGCATAATTACGTAACGCCGAAAATGACCGTTTTTGACCCACCCACCCTGTAACGCTTCGTAACGCTTCCTTTGACCCACCCACCCACCCACTCCAGCGTTACGTAACGATTGTTACGAAAAATCAGTTAAGATTTAGGCTTACCAGGCCTATAGACCTATGCGAATTCGTATTTATAATTCATATTTTCATAGCGAATTTAATATAGTATGTGAATTATTATTTGACAGAAGACTACATGTAGGCTTAAAATATACAGAATGTTTTATTTTTATAAATGACAATCATGCTTGAACTGCAATTTCTTAAAATTTTACCTAAAGAATAAAATTTACAAACTGCTGAAAAGTTTCACGGACTAAATTGCTCATTAATAATTAATCAATATTAAGATGAACTAATTATTTGCTTAGTCTGGACACATCGATAATTGTTAATAAAAATATTGATGAGCTCTGTTGAGCATGAATGTTGAGCATGAATTTTTTAGATTCGTGTCCATGCATGAAGTAAAATATGCTTCAAAGTGGTTCTTCGATGTCAGGAATCCAAGGAGAATTAGGCCTACTACGTTGTTCCGTTGGTAAAATTATCACAGATCCATACAATTTGAACATCGGTTTCCGGTTTGCATAAACCGAAGCACAGAATTGTCGACCTGGCATGAAGGCCTAACTGGTGTCTGCTGCCGTATCTTCTTCAGAAAGGCCTATAATGGACATGCTGCGGTTACGTTTTAAATCAATGCCACGAAGTTTAAACTTCGATCACATCATGTCTACAGTGTCATTCGATGGTAATTTAATATTCATTAATATTTTTCAAGACGTTACGTTACGCTCAGATACCCCCACCCACGTAACGTTTCGTAACGTTTTCAATGACCCCATCCACCCACCCTCGAGCGTTACGTAATTATGCAATGACCCCCTTATACGTACAAAACAATTAAATGCAAGACTATGCAAAATACACAATGCAAATTCGATATCATATAAAGAATTGCTATAATAACAGGCGAAGCAATATTGTTACCTGCGAGCATAGAGGCCAAAAAGAAGCACTGAATGACTGTGATGGCCACGGTTCGATTCGTAATGGCTGTTCCTAGCATCATTCCAATGCTCTGAAAAGAAATAATAGACAGCAGTTAATGTCACTAAGTGAATGTGTGTATTGTATTGCATTGCATTGCGTTATAGTGCATTGTGTTGTATTGTATTGTATTGTGTTGCAATTATATTGATTTTATTTGGCGTCGAATTGGATCGCATTGCATTTTACTATATTGTACAGCATTGCAGCGTCTGATAATTGCAATGCATTTCTGTTTGAAGTAACGGATGAACGGATGCAAGATGTTTGGGTGCAATTGGATGTGTGAACGAATGAATAGAGATGGATTGATGAGCAAACGGACGGATGGATAGGTAGAGAGATAGAGGGATACAAAAATGGATGGATGGACGGACGGACGAACGAACGAACGAACGAACGGACGGACGGACGGACGGACGGACGGACGGACGGACGGACGGACGGACGGATGGATGGATGGATAGAGAGATCGACAGACCGACAATGCATGAAATGCAATGCATTATAATGCAATACAATACAATACCGTCTGTCTATCTCTGGCATGTATCAGACTGACGGACGGGCAGAAAGGCAGGCAGACAGACAAACAGGTAGATAGACAGATAATTAGGTAGCTCGTATTGTATTGCATTGTATTGTGCAATTGTATTGTGACTATGTTCTTTTGTTATCGGTACCTGAGAAGTGAACGCGTGTATCAGCTGAATAATGACGTAAACAATGAAGTTGAATGCCTTGGGTGTCAATCCAATCATCCAGTACAGCACGATCATAAATCCCATAACTATGAAAACGATGACCGGCATCTCCGTGGTAACCGTTGCTAGGTAATAGGCGCTCAATCGATACATGCCAGCCGATCGCTCTCTCATGAAGACTCCAGTGTCATCGATGACTAATAGAAAAATCAATCAATCAATCAACAGATCGATCAGAGTCGCTTGTTCATTTGTTTGTTAGTTAGGTCAGATTGAGTCAGTCAGTCAGTCAGTCAGTCAGTCAGTCAGGCGTCAGTAGGTAAGTGAGTCAGTCAGTCAGTCAGGCGTTAGTAGGTAAGTGAGTCAGTAAGTCAGAAAGTCAGACATTTATTGGTTAATTATCATAGTTGCTTTCACCACCACCACCACCTCCACCACCACCACCTCCTCCTCCACCTCCACCCCTAACACCACCACCACCATCTCCTCCTCCACCACCACCACCTCATCCTCCACCACCACCCCTAACACCACCACCACCACCACCACCACCATCGTCATCATCATTATCACCATCATTGACGATATTTGTGTCAAATGTGAAATGTTTATTTTGACGCAATGCAAAGTCATCGCAATGTTACCTGCGAAAGCGGAGAAGAGCATCGGGAAGAATCCGAGGAATGTACACGAGAAGTACAACTGAAACGAACAGACAGATAGATAATGAGAGAGAAAAAGACAGAGAGACAGAGACAGATATAAAGATATAGATAGATAGAGACAGAGACAGAGATAGAGGGAGAGACATTATATTATAGGCATATCGATGAAAATCAGAGCGAGAGTAGACAGATAGATGGTGTATAATGTATGCATTGTGTTGTAGTGTATTGCATCAATAAATGTATTTACAATGTGTGTATGCATAAACTATGTATGCCTATTAATGATTGCTTACAAGCATGGATCATGGAAGAAACGGATGTGTAGGCGACATGCATGGATGAATGGATTGATGAACGGAAACACTGAGTGACAGTGAAAAACTGAGATTGCATCAACATTCTACTCGCAACCCATCGAGCACAATTATTGCATAATTATCCAAATTGCAATTGACGAAGCATTCATTCGTTCATTCATTAAATGCATTTATATAGCGCCTCTTCAAGGGGGCTGCTCAGAGGCACTCCCAAACTCAGCGCGGTCAAATAGAATTGTCTTAAGATGAGAGAGGAGGGACTGAGAAGGATTTTTAGAAAGAGAATGGAAGGTCAGAGGAAGGCCAATCCAGGTTGATGGTCTTAGCGCCGAGAAAGCACGGTTCTGCATAGATGAAGTGTTGTTAGAACGACACTGACCGCTCCGAGTTTGTCCCGAGCCGTTTCTTCACTGTACCCAATCTGGAACCACTCCAGTCCAGCGAAGGCAGAGACGAATATGACCTGGACGATGACGGATATGGCCAGATAGCGATCCCTTGACCTTCGGAATGACCTCTTTGTCAGCTCCAGGTATTGTGTTCGATATCCGGTTGGCCAGGTTGGTGCATCTGGTGGTGGTGGTGATGATGGTGATGATGAGTGTTGCATCTTGTCACCAGACGCATCGAGTTCTAGACAGAGGGAGTGTGAGTGTTATATCAACGCACTTGCACTCGTCTATGATGATCACACGGTGGTCTTTAGATAAGATAAGGTAATGAAAGATAATATCAGATGAGATCAGGTAAGATAATAAAGATAAGATAAGAAAAGATAATGCAGCCTAAGTTGCAGTCCGGGCGCTATTGTGCCATACGCTGGCGAGCGTTATAGCATCAATTTATTCACCCGTGTGCGTTACTCGTTTGTGCAGTATCATGGGACCCAATGCCACTGGTGAAACTGCTTCTATCCATTCTATTCCATTGAAAACCCATTGCACTCTGTCATATTGAA
>OX457041.1:5711408-5716408 GCA_949752735.1 Lumbricus terrestris | reverse complement strand
GCTATACGTAGTTCGAACTACAGCGTTGAGAAAATTTAATGGTTACCCACACATTCATTCATTCATTCATTCCGAAAACTTATATAGCGCCATTTCAAGAAGCCTACTCAGAGGCGCTCCCAGCCCAATCACAGCTAAAACGATAGGTCTTGAGCAACTGGTAGAAAGCAGGCTATTTATTCCGAGGTAGTAAGCGTAGTGCAAGCGGGAGCCCATTCCATGTGGACGGACCAACAACCGAGAAGGCTTGACACTGTCTGGTAGCAGAGCGGGTTCAAGGGACCAGCAGCTCCCCATTGGCCGAAGAGCGCAAAGCTCGACGGGAGGCTATGTCAAAGGTCAGATAAGTAGGACGGAGCACCACCAGTGAGGACCGCCAAACAAGTGCTGCTACTCTGTACGAGAGGTACATACAATGACTAAATGCCTACTGAGCCATTTGTACGTAACCATCTCTGTCTCTCCTAAACTAGAGCCAATCGAAAAAATTACTGTCATTTTCGTGTTCAGCACTTCAAAATTAGTAGAGATTTGCTAAGGCAATTTGTGTGTTTTCCAGTATAATTATAATTATAGTATCTTTCACAGAATGCCTGTTTTGAAAGCGTGGCGGCATCTGGCGACTGAAATTCAGCTTATTCCTTTCTCTGTGTTTTCTTGCTCTTTCGCTCTTAATAAAAACACTCTTCCTGTATAATTTAACTCATAGACTAATAAACTAAATATCGGCTACTTAACTAAAATTAATTAACTTCTGAAATTAGAGCGTAAGTTGGTTATTTGGTACTGGATGATTTTGTACCAAATGAACGCAAAGTTAGACACCTTTAAACAGAACTGGATCAATTTATATAATTGTCAGTGACGCGTCAATTAAATTGTCATAGACCTTGGTCAAATTTTAATTTTTATACGCACCAAGTCCGATTACGGTTGGTGCTATCTTAAAATTGACAATCAAAATATTTTTGCTAGTAACGGTTAGCCAGTGCGAAGCATGGACAAAAGAGGAGGGCGTAAGGAAAGCATAGCCACACAAAATTTATTCATGTGGGGCCCATTCCGTACTAGGCCCGCCACGGAAAAGACTATTCTGCGAAGTTGCAATTCGTGCGAATCATGGGTGTAGGGGACATTTCGGCAGTGGGGAGAGGGGGGGGGGCAAAGATGTTACTTTTGTGAGAAAAGTATACTTTACATTTTTTTTGTTGGAATCATGATGCAATCGTGCAAGACATGTATATCTGTCTTCACCTTAATTTTAATAGAAATGAATGAAAAACTTATCAAAGTAATTCTCTTAAAATTTAATCTGTTGAATATAATCAAGTATTGCCAAAATGTGCAATATGTAAAATTGTATCGACGGCAACGGCCTCTGCAGTCATAAGTGGCGTTAAGCAATTGATGAAACCCTCATTTTTGCTACTTTTCAGCCGTTGCATATTTTCACACTTCACCAGAAATGTTACAGCAAGACAGATTTTAACTCGGGCCACCTCGCCTCCACCCAACACACACATCGGCCCGCAGGGGTGGTGGGGTTGGGAGGGGTGAGGGTTGGAGGGAAAATTTTCCCGAGAAACCAAATTTCACGGGTGGCGTACCGGTGGAGGTCGGAATGCAGTGGGTGTTGTGCGGTTGGGATAAGGTTTGGGTGTTGGGGTTAGGGGTTTGGAGGGGTGGGGTGGAAGGGGAAGACCGGAGTATGGCCGGAAGAATGGACTCAATCAACATTCATCCCACTTCCCAAGAAGGGTGACCCGCTCCAGTGTGAAAATTACAGAACCATCGCACTGGTCTCGCACGCAAGCAAAATTTTGCTGCGCGTTATGCTAGACCGCATGCAAAACAAGCTCGAAATGGAGATTGCCCAGGAACAAGCGGGCTTTAGACCAAGAAGAGGTACAAGAGACCAGATTGTGAACCTCAGGATCATAATAGAGAAAGCAAGAGAAATAAATCAACCACTCTACTTTTGTTTCATTGACTTTACTAAGGCCTTTGATAGGGTCCGACACGATCAGCTATGGCTGACCATGCTCGAAATGGGCTTTCCACCTCATCTAGTCCAGCTGCTAAGAAATTTGTACAGACAACAACGGGCAAATGTCAGAACAGAGGACCACAATTCGGCATGGTTCAAGGTTAAAAAAGGTGTTCGACAGGGCTGCAACCTCTCCCCATGTCTGTTTAACATTTTAGCAGAACAAATTATGCGAAAGCCACTAGCAGGCTTCGCTGGTGGATTCAGGGTTGGCGGAAGAACCATCAACAATCTGAGATATGCAGACGATATCGTCCTACTGGTCACAACACCAGAAGAACTGCAAGAACTAGTGAAACAAGTCGCAAGTGCTGCAGAAGAATATGGCATGTCGATCAACGTAACAAAGACGAAAGTTATGACGAATACTGAGGAGGTGCTTGAAACGGTGGTGGGCACGGAAAAACTAGAACAAGTGAACTCCTTTGTATATTTAGGGAGCAGGATAGCAAAAGATGGGAATTGTGTGAATGAAGTTAAATCAAGGCTAGCCATGGGGATGACTGTCATGACCAAATTGACGAAGATTTGGAAGAACAAATCAATCAGCATCGACACCAAATTGCGGTTGATGAAGGCTTTGGTGTGGCCAGTAGCGACGTATGGATGCGAAGCATGGACTCTGAAGAAGGATGAAGAAAAGCGAATTCAAGCATTTGAGAAGAAGTGTGTCAGAAAGCTGATGAGAATTCCATGGACAAAATGATGACCAACGAACAAGTGTATATGTCAGCGGGAGCCAGAAGAGGACTATTGGCCCACACCAAAATTCGAAAACTTCGATATTTTGGTCATAGCATGAGACAGCAAAACGATAGCATCGAAAGCAGCATCATGACGGGTTTTGTGGAGGGGAACCGAGGACGAGGAAGGCCGAGGATATCTTGGATCGACAACGTTCTGAACTGGACAGGACTTGTAGGCTCTGACATAATGAGCGCGACAAGGGACAGAAGACTCTGGGCATTAAAGGTCCATTCATGTAGCCAACCGTCGCGAAGCGACGATGGCGACATGACATGACATGTATCATAATAAGGAAGATTGGTTGCGCCCTCCTCATTTATTCACGCTTGAGACTTGCAGAACCAGAGTGCTAACAGTGGTGGAGTTATTTATTTATATGGAACCAGAGTTTAAAAGGTGTCTTAATGGCAAACAGACTGCTGACATGAATGAGAAAAGAGATTTTAAATTTTTAATCTTCTATTATTATTACCGGTATAATTTTTTCTAAAGATGTGACAAGTATTGATTAAGTAAAGTGCGACTAGCATGGTTCTGGCCCAAGGTTAAAGTTGTTTCAAGAAGAGGCTTTTGTAATCGCCTTATATGATGACATTTTGCGGCAAAGTTGAGAAATGTCCTTTACATATGTTTCAACTGAACTAGGCCTACTAAAAGTTGTAGGTACACTTGCAGCTCTGCAATAAGTAACATTTCCAAAGCCTCTAATAGTAGTGTTACATCTGTACTGCACTTCATGCATGGAAATAATATGAGAGATTGTTGTTAAATCAGAAGATTGCGATTTATCCAGCAAACATTACCTTTAACAAAATAACGATGTTGTCAGATTTGCATTGTGTCTTCTCATACACCATCGCGGATGCCACTCTCAATTTAAAAAAATTCAGATACCATCTAAAAAAAGCCAGAAAAGCTAGACTCACTTTACGTTGAGAAATACGTATAATTTGGACGGACGCTTTCTCGCCTGAGCTTGAATTTTCTGATGATTTTTTAGTATATGAGTAAAACACGGATGTCTGACGACCTTTTATAGTATAGTGTTTCATCTGTTTTAAGACAATTATGGAATGCCTATTTTGTGAAAATGCTTGAAAAATGTAAAGTTTTTCAGGAATTGCTATAATAGGCTAATGCGTTTTCAGCAAGATAAACCTTCGCGAGAAAAGACCTAGGTCCTTGAGAAAAAAACTTAGATCTAGGTGGAAAAAGCTAGAAGTCGATCTTAAAAAAATTGTCAAACTATAAGTTCTTGCGCGCCGTGCGAAAATGCTATAAATAATTCAGTTAAACATGTTTTAAAGGTGTCTAATTCTTCAATAATACAATGACCTTGCGCATAGATATTATTATGGATAACGTTGAACAATGAACATTCATTAACAGCAAAAATTATTAGCGAACATATTTTTGCGAGCAATTGAAATTACATTATTATGTGCAGCTGAGACAGATTCAAAAGTAGTGTTTTTAGACAAAAAATTCATAACCGATGACGTCTTCTTTATTTTAATATTGTGCGTGTGCGTGGCTGGTTAATGATGCTGTATCATAGCGAAGATGAATTGCGTCGTCATACCCCCCTTGTAGATATCCTGGATTTGGACTGACACCTTCCGTAAGCGGCAGCGAAAGGCAGGGTCGGATTAACAAAATAATGTGGAGCCCCGTTCAGAAAAACCTTGAGGGCCCAGCCTTGCAGAATGATGACGAAAGGACACGCGAAAGTGTTATATTGAACGAATTACAATTCGTCTATTCCTTTCTTTCCAATATCAACGGGTTTTATGATATTCTAGTCTTGTGTTTAAAGCATACAACATGTACGGTTTGATCTTGCAGTGGACATATAGTGAACAATGTTGTAGTTAAAAAGTTTCACGTTTTTTATATTCAATTACATTACCCAGTAAGTGTTTGTTTGTGTTTTAATAAGTGTTTTTTTTAAATAACTTCACTTAAATTGTTATGACCAATAGACCATATGACCAATGGTCCATATGACCAAAAGAGCCTATGACCATAGGTCCTATGACCAGTCAGCCTATGACCAATCAGCCTATGACCACTGGTCTGTACACCCGCTGTATAGTACCGCCATTGATTATAAACTAACCTACATTTTCGCGGTGGCACTAGCAGTAGACCTAATTCGTATAAAAAAATTAAGAAGTGTAAACTATAAATAGACAATATTTATGAC
>OX457041.1:5586408-5706408 GCA_949752735.1 Lumbricus terrestris | reverse complement strand
GTTCTATCAACGAATTATTTTTTAGAAGTGTGAAGAATTTTTGTAGCGACTGAAGCACATCAAAAGACCTGTATGAAGGCAATCAGTCAGTTCAAGCCCATCAACGAGTTCGGAAATTAGATCCAGCTTAGTGTTCATTGGCATTTCATCGGGCAGTCTCAACATCGCAGCAAACTGAAAACAATACCATGGTCAGCTTCTTTATTAAAATGCTATTGTTAGTTAGCCTACTATTTTGCGATCCTGTGTCAACTTAAAGATTATTATCGTCATCATCCAGACAAGAGCGGATGAGAAACTTCGCCATATTGCCTAATGAATGGTTGAAAAGCTTCATCAAATGATTAGTAGTTTAGTAGTAGTTTAGCAGTAGTTTAGTAGTAGCTTAGTGGTGGTTTAGTAGTAGTTTAGTAGTAGTTTAGAAACTTTAGTGGTGGTTTAGTAGTTGTTTAGTTACTTTAGTAGTAGTTTAGAAACTTTAGTGGTGGTTTAGTAGTTGTTTAGTAGTAGTTGTAGTTTGACGACACTGTACGACAACAAAGATCATTATTCATAAGCGTCGCCCTCCTCCTTTATCCAAGCTTGGGACTGGCACTGTCAAAGTGCAAACAGTGGCGACTCAGCAAATGAAAAACTCTAGACACCTTTTAACTGGTTAAACACGGGACTTCAAATAACAGGAACGTGTAAAGCGGTTGCGTTAAGTATATAGGATTGTAAAATTGTTCAATAAAAGGAATATAGGCCTATAGCCCTATACAGTCGACTGTGACGAATAACATTACCCAGTGAATCTGAACGATGATTTTAAATTTAGTTTTGAATGGAATAGTTTTAAATTGGAGCAACGCAGTTTGCACTGTACCGATCGAACAGCAAATAAAATTAATTAATAAATCAAAGAACCCATAAATAAATAATGAATCAAAGAATGAAAGATAGTATAATTAACTCAATCTAAAACAACAACTCATTTAATCAATATATCCAACGATATTAACGTCAGTTAAACAATGTCAGAAGGTTGCGTCAGGATCACGGCAGTTAGGCTTATTCAGTAGCATATAAAATAGGCAGTAGAGTAGACCGTAGATGCCGAATATTAATGGAAGCACCGCCACTGAGACCGATATCAAATAAATCGACAAGTCGACAATAACTGAATAAATTGACGAACCCATAAATCTACAAATCAATTAAGTCTCAAATTTAATAAATAGGAAAATTAATAAAACACCGATTCAATAAATTTATTAAATCAATCAGTAAATCAACCAGACAATCAGTTAGTTCATTCATTCATTCATTCATTCCGAAAACTTATATAGCGCCCCTTCTAGAAGCCTACTCAGAGGCGCTCCCAGTCCAGCCACAGCTAAAAAGATAGGTCTTGAGCAACTTGTAGAAAGCAGGCAAATTATTCCGAGGTAGTAAGCGTAGCGCAAGCGGGAGCCCATTCCATGTGGACGGGCCAACAACCGAGAAGGCTCGACGCTGTCTGGTAGCAGAGCGGGTTCGAGGGACCAGCAGCTCCCCATTGGCCGAAGAGCGTGTAGCTGATAAAGCATTAGATGTAAATCCATTCATTACTTCGTTAATAAATCAACAAATTGTTGAATAATAATTTAAAAAAACAAATAGATTAGTAAATAAGTGAATCAACAAAATCAGTTAACAAATAAATAAATAAATAAATAAGCAATTGTTATATTATTCGTATTTGTGTCTGATGAACTCACGGATAGTGTTTCGTGGAGTGTTAGGTTTGCATGGAAGACATCATGTTGTTGGACGTAGGAGATCTTCCTTCGTAAACTACGATTGACCGTCTCTCCGTTCAGGGTAATTGACCCCTTCGTAGGGGGCACACGACCCGTCAGGGCGTTCAGCAACGTCGACTTCCCCGCCCCTAAAGAAACAGAAAAAGACAGGTTCAATAGAATTATTAAACGAATAATTAAGAAGTTAATGAATGAGTGAGTGAGTGATCGAGTGTGAGTGTGAGTGAGTGAGTGAGTGAGTGAGCAAGTGAGTGAGTGAGCGAGTGAGTACGTGAGTGAGTGAGTGATCGAGTGTGAGTGAGTGGGTGAGTGAGTGAGTGAGTGAGCGAGCGAGCGAGCGAGTGAGTGAGTGAGTGAGTGAGTGAGTATATGCATGTATAAGTGTGTATAAATATATATACTGACCGCTTGGACCCATGATGGCCAGTATCTGACCCTTTCTTGCCACTCCAGAGACGTCCTTCAGGATGTCGTTCTTCGCCAAGGTCACACAGACGCCCTTGAAGACAAGAGGTGCTGCCATCCGTGACGGGTGATGGGTCGCTGGGTAATCGTCTGCCAGTAGAGTCGACATGGTTGGCTTCTCACACTAACAAGCAGAACAGCTTTAACTTTTCATTTTATGTAACGCCAGTATAAACCGTTAGGCAATGAGCAGAAGAGGCACTAAATGTCAGATAAAGTTCTTACAGTAATGGGCATGACTGTGGTGATCGTTTGGTGATATAATATAGCAGACAGGCATACACATCAAGACAGACAGACAGACAAATTAACACACAGGCAGAGACACAGACAAGCACATCTAGATACACAGACAGACACACAGATTAAGACAGATACTCTGGCATTGTTAGATAGACGAGCAGGCAGACAGATAGACATAGATAATTATACCATACTAATATTATTGTATGATCGTAAGACAGGACAGGTAAGCAACACACAAAGCCCGAAAGACAGACAGACAGAGAGACAGATAAACAGATAGATGAGGCGAGGCACATTCAAACAAGAAGGCAGCCAGGCAAACAGACGGACAAGCGGCGATACAAGAGAGGCAATTCGATTCCGTTAACTTACCTGTTGCGTCTTATGGTAATACCACTAATACATCCAATTGCTGTGTGACCAGTTGCATCTCTTCCTACCAACACCTCAACGAAATGAAGACCAGCAACAAATGTCATGTTACCAGTTTTTAACTCCATAACTGTCTTTTATGCCTTTATGACTGAGCGTATGTTATACGTAAAGGAATTCTATAAATAAACACAATTATATATATATACTTATATAAGTGCATATAATATATACAGAGAGGATGCATTTCAATAATACAGCGGAAATCTGTGCATAATAATAATGCTCATGCACTTTTACTGTAGATTTTGACATAAAACACGCAAATACATAATTATATGCAATTACTGCATGTGCATATATATATATATATACTTAATTATATACATTATTATATGCAACCATGTGCCTATAATAGGCCCTATGTGTTTTAATGCGTCAAATGTTACATAGATTATAACATTTCATGTAAATTAAATTGTATTATCAATGTACGTGTATATAGTTATATTTACAATGCAATAATGTGTCCTACAAACTGCTCCAAAAACTGTCTGCAGCAGTAGGCCTATAAATCTGACAATGCAGACTGTCTGCGGTAGGCCTAATATTATAAATGAGCATAATAAAAAAACGAGTGTTTATCTTTTTCGGTTTATTTGAGAAGAGACTTCAAGCGATTCTTTTCTGTTTATGACATCCGCACTCGTCTGAAGACATCCGGTAAACATATGGTATGTAGCACTTCTCAATGAAGTCTACTATGCACGGTGTGTCATAAATAATAGTGTCTCTACATAATATAACATAACATGGATTTTAAGTGGTTCAGAAGACACTGGGCCTGTGCTAGAACCACTGCAAAGTTGACCTCGAACATCTAATAGCCCAATTTTCCTAGCTCTCTTTTAAACGCCGTGACCGTGTCCACCGACACAGTGCTGTCATCCAAACAGTTCCACATGTCTACAACTCTAGCACTGAAGAATTTCTGTCCCAATGTTCGGCTTCTTAAACAATTTGTACCTATGACCCCGAGTTGCTTTGTTTGGTGCTAATTCAAAGAACTTCTCACAACCTATAGTGCTTCCTTTCCAGTAATGATCTTGTATGCTTCAATTAGGTCTCCTCTGCTCCTCCGTCTCTCCAATGTTGTTAGCCCACACCTTTCCAACCTCTCTTCATAGCTCAAGTCTTTGTAACCCCAAATCATCTTCGTAGCTCTTCTCTGCACTTTCTCCAGTTTTTCAATAGAATAAACTATAATTTAATTGGTGTAAATGGCCGTCAATTATGGGTCTTAACAGAAGCATTTTAAAATTAAACTCAAACTAAATTGTGTTATCAATGTGTATTTGTACAGAGTGTTCAACTGGAAACTGTGTTTTGCTATGCTAGAGTCTGGAGCGCTTCTGAGTAGTCTCCCGTGAAGAGGCGTTACAGAAATTCTTGAATGCATAAATGAATTATAATGAAATTTGATTTAAATGACGCTTTATTGTCAAATGATTCATGAATTGTTTCTTATGAAAAACAAGCCAACCTAAGCTATAGTGACTTCACGAAACCCGTCGAAAAATGGCGTTTACTAAAACTGGGTCTTTTTATTGGCCGCCTGCAAAAGTCGTATAGGCCTACAGATAATGTTGAACCGCCGGTGCTCAGCCAGGAAGATAATTAATTATGCCACAACCGCATCGCACGGATAAAATTATTAAGGTCAATATTACATATATGATTATTATCGGCATGTTCAATAATTATCGTAAGTCTTCCGCCAGACATTGATGATAATAAATTATTATGACGAAGTATTTCATCTTCCAGCAGGATATTTCGCCTTTACGCAAAGAGCTGAGGAGACTGTTGAGCTATGGGAAACCGAACCACCCGATTTCGTCCCGCCATATACGTTTCGTCCATCTCTCATACCTCTGATTAAAATCCAGTTGACCATTTGTAAGAATTGGAGTGTCGTGCATGACTGCAAGCAAAGTTTACAGATATTGAATATACATGTAGGTCAAGCTAAAGAATGGAGCTATATCGAACTGTGGAGACATATAAAATAGCCTAGAATGGGTCAGCGCATCGTTGATGCAGCTCGGCCGCTTTTCATACTCTGGCAGTGCCAGTCCCAAGCCTGGATAAAGGAGGAGGGTGACGCAAATCACCTTTTCTATATGACACAGTGTTGTTAAACAGCAACAAGCAGCAGCAGCAACATACATACACAATATTGCACATACACATAGGCTTATACACTTAGAGCAGGGGTTCTCAAACTGTGGTACGCGTACCCCCAGGGGTACGCCAGGCGCCGGTAAGGGGTACGCGAAAACTTCCAGAAATATAAATTTTTCTTTGAGCTTATGGACTTTGTGTCCATCTTTCTTTGATTAGCAGTGATTTTTAACGTTGCAACATATAACTGCATCGTCATTTCTTTCTTAAACAGCATAAAATATTAGACTCACGTGCAATGCAGTGCATGCAGCATATTTATGTTTAGGCCCATTACTGTGATTTTGAAATAAATAATGTATAAATGGTTGAAAACACCAAAGCCAGAATATATCTCAGCCTATTTATAGAGCTCAAAGAGCAGAGAGAGAGAGCTGAAGTGGCCACATGATTAATTTCTGCTCGAGCTTTAAATCTTGTGATTCCTTTCAGCATGTCATATCTGGGGGAAACTGTTAACTATTCTTCCTGTCAAAAACAAACATGGGGTAAATTTGCGTTTGAAATTGACAAATTTTAAACCAGATATTGTAAATCTGTGCAGGTCTGAACAAGCCCACAACAAACACTCTTGGCTCTTTCCTCTTTCTTACAGGGATTATAGAAGAATTTTCTATTTTAAATTTGTTGATAAGATGATATGATTCAAAACTAAATTTTGCTCCCTATATAGGGGCCTAGACCTATACTATAATAAACGATGTCATCAATGATTAAATGGACTTTTAGTTGTCACTGCCAGGGGACATCGCAATGGCATTTTGTTTCTGATCTGAGTTTGCTGGGGTACGCCATCATTCGATTTTTTTACTTGGGGGTACAATAAAAATAAAGTTTGAGAACTCCTGACTTAGAGAGAGCTGAACACGTTGATGGGTAAGCAAAGTAGTGGCAAGAACCGTATACGACGATGCCTTCGTTCAAAGATCGTCTCGTTGCATGGATGCCTAAGGAAGGTGGTCATTAAACATACATTATTTTATTGATGCTATATTTAACTCCTCTATCTGTGCCTAAAATTTCATTGACATAATCTGAAATCTGGCATTGTTAAAGCAAAACGCCTACTTACACGGAATATGCGCGCGCAGTATCTCCATACACGCATAAATGTAGGCTCCTTGTGCTCAACTTTGAACAACCAGCATGAATGAATGTCAAAGGAAAATAATGCTACGTGATAAACAAACAAAATTAGACACCTTTTAAACGTCTACCACTTAATATATATTAAACCACGCCGCCACGGTGGTCACAATGGAAAACCGAAATTTTAATTTGTTAACTTCTGCTTTTGAAGAAAATTATGTTTGGGCAAATGAAATAGAACACGTTAATCATACTGTTTTGCGGCGCTGTGCCATGATAGCGGGGCGTGGCCCTTCTGCTTTATCCAGACTTTCATTCATTCACGAATTTATATAGCGCTTCTTCGAGGGGACTACTCAGAAGCGCTGAGTCCCGACTATAGCAGTGGTTCTCAAAGTGGTGGTCCGCGGACCGGTGCCGGTCCGCGGCGTCCTGATCACTGGTCCGTGAAGAAGTCTGAGAGTGAAAAATAAATTATAATTATTAGTTCATATATTTCAAATTGTGAAATTATTCGAATTGTTGCTCAAAGTTTATTCGAAATTCTGTCTCTAACTTAAAAAATACATTACCGGTGCCATTTTTAACTTGCCTATATAATGGCTATTCAAACAATTTTATTTATTCTGAATTTTCTACGTCTATGACTGCGCAATCTGTTTATTTCTGTTGATCTATGGTGAACTATAGTCAAATAAACGCTGATCAAGCATTACTAGATGTAGATCTTTTAATTTTCTACCATAATATAGAATTTCAAATATAAACAAATGTATTTGAAGCATTTCAAAAATTAGCAAAACGTAAACAAGTCTGTCAGGACATTGTTTTTAACTGAAAGAACAGTGATAGAGCGTGACTGCTCAGACTCACTGAGACTCAGTGAAGAAAATGATTGTTCTGAACTGGTTTCATATTCGATCCAAGCTATAAAAAAAATAATCGACCGTTCGCACGAAAATATGATCCACAATATTTAGAATGTGGTGATATTCTGATTTCTGTGTTTTATTTCGAGTAGGTGCTTCCATCATTGGCGCAAAATCTTAGTAATGTGTCATTACCTATTTTTGCAGATCCCTTTATTGGCCAACATTAGCAAACTTCTAATTTTGTTCTGAAACTTTGAGTTTAACTTTTTTAATTGCAATTAAATGACAACTTAATTGAGAAACAAATTAAATGCTATTAGGAATACGCTTTAATTAATTAAACAAATCCCTAATAATAAATAGCCCTATGATTATTTTTTAATAATATAGTTCGCTTTTGATTGCGCTTGCCATTTAAGTTAGCGGTCCGCGAGCTTCCCAAAAAAATTATTACCGGTCCGCGGCCTGCAGAAGTTTGAGAACCACTGGACTATAGCACGGCAAAAAGGACAGTTTTGAGTTTAATAAAAAAAAATGTTTCAGTAATAACCCCAGCAAGTAGACGTAGCTCCTGCACGTGGGAGCCCATTCCAGACAACTGCATGGGCCGATCAACTGGGCAGAAAAGGCTCTATATGCTGCATCGTTGCAGTTCTTGAAAAGGGACCAGGAGCAATCCCTTCTGTGCAGAACGGAGGGGTGGTGGTCTTGGGTACTAGTAGAGCAACAAAGCTCTTGCAAGTAGTGTGAGGCAATTCTAAGCTGGCATTGAACTTTGAACTGGCACTGTCGGTAATGCATGTACAATAATATTTAGCCTACAGTTGCCAATATAGGAGGGTAGAGTTTATTGCTGATTTAAGCCCCCTAAAAAGGCCATCCGGGTTTTTTCACATGTAAAACTGAAATTTTGGCGGATGAAAATGGAAGTTGGAACATTTCCATGAGATTTCGACCGAAAGACTAATAAAAAAGGGTCGTCAGAAATTTTGGCGGATGAAAAAGAAAATTCCCTCCGCGATGATTCAGCCCTCCAAAACTTAAATCCTGGCGCCGCCACTTTTTGGTGTCAATTTTTTTTGCGTTATACGGTAGGCCTATACTGACTACTGCATGCCGGTACGCTGAGATTTTTCACATTAGGCTATCCGCGTCATCCGCAAAATAATCAAAATAAGTCATATAATTACGTAGGTAGGCTATTTTGTGGCCTACAAGGCAAACTCTGTGGTCGCTCCAGATTGCGATGAATTGGAATATGAGCGCTACTCTCACGGACATCCCTTCCAACTCAACGCAGCGCTCGTGAATAAGCTGGTGACTCACACTTGCATGGCTTTCGAGTGGCGCTTTAGAAATTTCGAGTTTACGATTTACGACTACGATTGCTCTAGGCCTACATTCTACCAAGATCTTCGGAGAGGCATACGATATTGATGCGTGTTCTATAACATTCACGGCCGTGGTTCTATACATTGATAATATTATCTGTATTTAGACCAAGGACTCTTTATAACTTGGTTTCTTCTTCTTTAGCCGCCTTGTGCAAGTTTTTGGGCGATAATCGGAGTTCCTGAAAATTTCGCACCTTATTTACAAAATAAAGGCATTCAATTACTTACATTTTTGAAAGATGATTGACGAATAATTATGTTTGCAAAAAACAAATGCCTTTGGAGACTCAAAACATGATTCTTAGCGATAGAAACGGAATTTTAAGTGGAGCGCCATCTAGCGTTGAGATTGAAATCATGACCACAATAATATTATGTTCACAAGTATCTTTGAAGTTGCCCAGTCAGTCTCAGTGAGCGATAAATGGCAAATTGTAGATGGTAAATTTACTCTTTCTTAAGTGCTACTCAAATCCAGAATATTAATGTAATTACAAGGTGTGTAGATTTTTTTATTTAGCTTCTTAGTTAGAGTGTCATAACCGTTATAATTGATATCAGACTTTTTAATTCTCTGGTTTTCTTGTCTAGTTTAACCACGCTTCTTCAACGGGTTGTGATACTCGACTAGGCTATTTTACAATTTCGCATTTCTAAGCGAATTTAACAATCTACCATTTCAATGCTAGTTTTTATACCAATCAATCAATTCGTTATTATGAAATGTTATGTTAGTAGATATGCTCGTACAGAATACATTAGATGAAATTATAGCGATCTTTCATAGGTAATGAGAAGTTATGTTGTCTAGCTCAAAGGTTATATCCGTTACTAAAAAGAGGAGGGAGTAAATATCGGTGGAGTTGATTAGGATCATTGTTAATGACCCAATTATATAAGTTATAATTGAGCTAATACATATAGGAACGTTATTTTATTTCTTGCAGTTCAATCTTTAGAACAGAAATCTAAATCTAAAATTTATTTATCGTCTTGCTTGCGGTTTTAAATTAAATTGTTCAATTTGTAACTTTTGTCGCCTTCTGAAACATACTTCCTGGCCTTGCTTGTCCCTCTGGTATATCCACATGACGCTGTTACAAAAGTGATTAGATTTATCTGATTATGTTGAAACTATGTTAAACTTTGCTTAATCCTCACAGGTAAATTGCCTTGAAGCACAACTGAAGATGAGCAAATCCAAGCAAAGAGGTCATCATGGTGCAAGCAGCAAAGGTCACAAGAACACTCGAAACGCTAGACGAGACGCCAAATTCAGCGAAGACCGCTTCGTCGAAAGCATGCAGGCCGCGGTGGCTGCAATAGAAGAAAACTCCGAACAATCTCCGAAGTTTCCCTGTCCGCTGGCCATGTGGGACCTGGGACAGTGCGACCCGAAGAAATGCTCCGGCCGCAAGCTCGCACGTCTAGGGTTCGTTCGAACGCTCCGTTTAAAACAACACTTTGGAGGCGTTGTCTTAACCCCAGTCGGAACCAAATGTGTTGCACCGGACGATCGAAACGTGATCATGCAACGCGGACTTGCGGTCGTCGATTGCTCTTGGGCGCAACTCGATTCAACGCCTTTCGACAAAATGACTTGCAGTCATCCCCGACTTCTGCCGTATCTAGTCGCTTGCAATCCCATCAATTACGGCCGACCGTGCAAACTGTCTTGCGTTGAGGCTTACGCCGCCGCGTTCTACATCGTCGGTCTGCAGGATCTCGGCGAAATGTTACTGAAGAAGTTCAAGTGGGGTCATGGTTTCTACGAGCTCAACGAGGAGTTGCTGAAGAGGTACTCGCAATGTCGGACATCAGATGAAGTCGTGGCAGAACAGAACTTGTACCTTAAAGAACTGAGGGAAGTCGACGATGAGGCGCGACTCCGAGATCCGACCGACATTGGATCCGACGAAGAAAGTTATAACCCGAACCGACGAGCGTATGAACTGCCAAGCGACGATGAATCTTCGGAAGACGAAGATGATGAAGAAGACTGCAGTGAAGGAATACAGGCGTGCAGCAAATTGGTTGATGTTGATGATGATGAAGAAAAAGATGCTAAATGTGTTGAAAATAGGACTCTGGCCGAAAGCAAAGAAGATTCTGACGAATGAGAATAAAATCTGGTTTCTGAATGCTAAATCATCGTCCTAAACACGTTAATCATACTGTTTTATGACACTGTGCCCTCCTGCTTTATCCAGGCTGTGGACTGGCAATGTCAGTAATACACAAACAGTTGTTTTTCAGTAAAAATCTGATTACACTGCATAAGAAACCATTGTTGCAAAATTCCAACAATTTTATTAAACACACTTTTAAGACAAACACAGGATTGAACAAGATTGATGTAATCCATGGCAAACAAGGTTCTGAACTATCCCTGAGTTAATTAATTAACTAATCTTCGCAACTGAAAAATCAATTTACAAGTTTTACTGCCTTTACAAAGTTTTTTAAAAGTGCTACATAAATAGCCAAATACGTAAAAACCGAGCCTTGGCGCTACAAAAATATGCAGAGCCAAGGCTCGGTTTCTAAGATGGCGATGGCCGATAGTGCATATTTAAAACTTCCAAACCAAGGTGTAGAATCTGTTCACTAAAGAGGTTATAAAGATACTTCAAGGTAACTAAAAATTCCAATTGCTCAGCAACTACACTACAAACACAACTCACTATAAACCGAACTAAACAATTACACCAATCTTGCTAATTTAGAGTAAAACCAACTCTGACTTTCCGGCATCTGGAGTTTCCTGCACAAGGAGACACCATCTGGCTTGTACGTAAATTGGCGCCCTGTGTTCACCTCTTGATAGCAGTGCTTTCGAAATTCGAGTGAACGCTCACAAAGTGCAAGATCTTTTAAACCATTGTATAAACAAGACGCAATCAAAAAATCTGAAGTCGATTCTGGAAAAGGAAGCTCAAACCAAGTTTGACATTCAAGTTTTGTATAGTCTTGAAACAACATCGCATTGAGGTATTGAGATTAAAAGAAAGAACTTGTGTCTTCTCACTTGGCCACAGAAAAACGATAAGTAATATTCGCTAAATGTATATGAAAAGTGGTATGTTCCAACAACATGCATTCAAGTAATGGGTATCGTACCATTGCTAACTCAAGAATGGTGACATACCAGGGTAACGGCACTGGTGCAAAAACTAGAATTTTATTACCAACAAAAACTATTTGAACACAAATACCTAGATTTTAGGCAATATGAACTGAAATGTCACAAAGCTTTCGCAAAATGGTCTAACTTCAGTTAAGATAATTGTAAATGTGAAGTTACTGCAGAAAACTGTCTGAAACATTGACAAAAATAAAGCTAGAATCTTAAACTCACTACTAATGTTCAAATTAACACCCCAAACGAAACAATTCAAGTGGATTTGCAGTCAGCACAGTAGACTCATTGCGAACCATGCCACTGGCAGAGCCAGTCCTAGCCACAAGCCATCATGACCTCCGATTGCCGACCCAAAGCCACACCTCCCACAAAGCCCCGATTCGCTGCCAATACTTCTCTGCCTACATCATCGTTGCTTTTGAGCAGTTCCACCGAGACCAGTGACTCCCAACAAGCAGGAAGTTTTTCGACCACATCGCCTTCCAAGATGTCCATGTTGACTTCAACTTCATCCACAACACATTCCAGGATGTCCACATTGACTTGGACACCCATCGAGTGTCCCTTGGATCCAGTATGGGAACTACAGTCCTTTGTCTGCGGCTGAGGTCCCGGTGATCCACTTGCTCCGTGTCTGGACAAGTCGTGTCGACCGCCCTTCACTTGCTCCCCGGTCACATCCGATTTCTTTGTTCTGTCTCCAAGCAGCTTCACCTGAAATGAAAGACAGCATGAAATCTGCTTTAAAACAAGCTTAAGTCCCATCGACATGTTATGCATAGCAAAAACTCATAATTTCGACCCACTGACCCCTGTTGCAACTCGAACACTTTGTAGAACCCCCCATCCCTATGTGCTCGTACAAATAAGCTTGTCTACTCCCTTACAAAAATTAATTAGCTAAAGTCATAAAGCATTTATTTTAACATACCCTACTTTTTTTAAACATCATATTTAACAGCTAAAATTTGAACATCACCATAGATAAAGGTTCACTGCAGGAACACCGACCTGTTGATCAATGAAGCGGAACTGCCAAGGCCAGAGGGCGTTGTAGAGGAACTGGCGATGGTCATACCGGTTGTCGTCCGGACTGTACGTCTCCGCGTGGTACGACGGAGTGAGGATCGTCATCTTGTGACGGTTGATGGAATAGTGACGGAAGAAATGCTTCACCTTGTCCGCAACCTCAACGGGAAAAGAGCGGAAAACAGCATGGAGTAAAGTAAAATAAATACACGACGAAAAAAACCAGACAACCGTATTTGATGTTGTCCTCCTTTCAAAGTACTGAAGATTGGCACACATGATCATTTTAAAACGCAGCATTAGATTGGCACTTAAAAGTACATGACAATAAAAAATAATAATAATAATCATAAAACAATTTAATCGTGGTCATTACTTATTATTGTGAAAAAAATTAATCAGAACGAATAAAAATAACACCAATCAAAACAGTAATAATAAATAATAATCTTCTTTAGTTCTCTGCCGTCAGGCAGGTTCATATGTCCAATGACGCCACACGTATCTGTTCTGTGCATCCTCCTTTAGTCTTCTGTAACCATCCTTTGCCATCATCCAGTCCAGTAGCATTGTTCTTGGAGTTCCTCTTGTCTTTTCCCCCTCCAATCTTCCTTCTATAATGTCCCTTACTATGGTGTCACTCCTCAAGACGTGGACATTATAGAAGGAATAATAATAATAATAGATTGAAAATAAAACGTTTCCATCACGAATAACTGATAATTAACGTGTCATTTTGGCATGAGAAAAGCTAAATTGCAACTGGTCATAAAATTAATTTTAATCAAAATAATATCCAAAAAAATAACACTTCCATTACTATCAGTAACAATTAACACGTAATTTTACACTCAAATGGAGATCTATACCACTTTACCTCCGCTGGAGTAAGCCGGTCTTTCCAGGTGGATACGAGCTTCGTGAACATGCTGTACGGTCCACAGCGCTGCTGGTTGCGCAGGCGGCCATAGAGGGATAGCTCATCATAGGTCATGCCCATGTCGACCTGGAGAAAAACATTGTCCTGCTAAACATACGGTAGGTACATTTTAAAAGTGCTCTAGCAATGACTTTCCTACAGAGCTAAACACGCCAATTTGTGAGGCGCGGTGGTGTAGTGGGTTTGTTCGTTGCCTTGCAGCCGGGGGATTGCAGGTTCGAATCCACCTCAAGTCGCCGTGTAGGGACCTTGTGCAAGTCCTTCACTCACAAGTGCTCAGCACTTTGGCGTGAAACTTCGATGCAGTGTCCGCGCTGCAGTCGGGAGCGCTTCTGAGTAGCGAGCTTGAAGGGGCGCTATAACAAGTGCACATACAAACAGTAAAATCGCAGTTTACGCTGCTGAATAATTTTATGTTGTCAACATAAAATGGATGCTCGATTAATGAAATTAATAGTTTGCCCAAATGGAAGCTGGATTGATGAAACTAATTCCCTGCTTAATTAAATAAAAGCTGGATTGATGAAGTTTCTTTGCGTAAATGCCTTCTAGAAAAATTGTAGAATCATTGACAAAAATGACTGAAAAACTTGAAAACATAAAACACAAATTCCGTTGAAAAATGGAAATGACCAATTGTGGGGCTCCCACTCCCAGAACTATCTGCTGCTCCACAACACCAAAAGCTCTGGAAGCAAGGCTTTGGATTTCAATTACAGAAGAAGTTGTAACCCATTTATAGACAGACCATCAAAATTATAAGATCACAGCGGTCAATGCAAATTCAAAAACCTCAAAGGTTTTTAAAACATCAACCAAAAAGGGTCATATGGATCTGCTAACAAGACTGGGCTGACCATTTTCTGGCTAATGTTTGGCGGCAGAAGTAACACAAAAAAGTGCTGTACGAGAGTATTACACACAACAGAAAAAAATTTAATAAAGATTGATTATCTAAGTCTTAATATACGGATAAATAAAACAAAATGGATGAAACTACGCTGTCTTCTGATGGAGATTTTCTCACCTCATCCAGCTGAGCAATGCGACCATCTTCCAGTGGTTCCAGTTCGGCTGTTGGAGGCGCAGAATAGATGCTGGAGAAGATAAACACATGGAAAGGCACTTAATACTTATCCAGCTCAGGAATAGAATTACAATGTACACAATTTTATAAAGCACCTGACCCTGTTCAATTTTCAATGAATTGATCGTGTGAGAATCTTTAATACCACTGCCCCTTTTGAATGGGTGCAACAACATTCAAGGTCCCCATTTACTGCCAGTGAGAGCCTGAGAATGAAATCTCTAAAACATAAGCAGGAGGAGAAATTCTGAACCAGCCAGGAGAAGATAGTCAGACAAACCAGAAGGAGAAAGTCAGAACCAGTCAGGGGAGAAAGTCAGAACCAGCAAGGAGGAGAAAGATACACCAGTCAGGAGGAGAAATTCTGAATCAGTCAGGAGAAGATAGTCAGACAAACCAGAAGAAGAAAGTCAAAACCAGCAAGGAGGAGAAAGATACACCAGTCAGGAGGATACATTCTGAACCAGTCAGGAGGAGAGTCTGAACCAGTCAAAAAGACCAAAGCCCAAACCATGCAGGCAGGGAAAGTCTTATCCAGACAAACAAAGCAAGTCTGAAAAAGTTAGGTGGAGAAAATCATAACCAGTACAGTACCTAACCTAGATGCATCGGACAAATACAGTTTTCAACATCCAAACTAAATGAACATAATCAACACGAACCTTTTTAAGGCCGTCCAGCCGAAGTGGTCTGCGCAGTAGAGGATGAAACCACGCAGATCCGTTTTGCTGATTCCTCCGATGGGATTGACGTCAGCGCTTGAACAATCGTACTTCGTAAAATAACCTCGCAAGCTGCATTCCAATCAATTCAATCAATCAATCAATCAAAGAGTCAATCAATGAAACAATTTTTGTTCATTCATAGCATCAAGCTGGAAAATA
Source organism: Lumbricus terrestris (assembly GCA_949752735.1). Taxonomy (NCBI): domain Eukaryota; kingdom Metazoa; phylum Annelida; class Clitellata; order Crassiclitellata; family Lumbricidae; genus Lumbricus; species Lumbricus terrestris. The sequence goes on along the minus strand of OX457041.1, from coordinate 5,690,863 downwards.
ATAAAGCTTGTAGCATTTAGCTTACTATCTGAGACCAGGACTGTTTTTAAGAAATTTTTAGAACTGCAAACCCCTTCGTTCCATTCCCATCCTCCATGGTAAATTACTCCCAATCAGATGAAAATGGCCGTTTTGCTAGTTTTAACTGCACAGAAGTGCTTCTACAACTGCACAAATTCATTTAGAACTGCACATTTTGTGTACAACTGCACGTTAAAAAAAAGCCCTGTCTGACACTACATGGAAACAGCCTATGGAGAAAAAGTCCCGCTATGGATGAATTTCTAGTCGCAATCCCAAGTGCAGAATTGTTTAATAGAATACAATAAATATGAAACCTCAATTCTAAGACATCACCGACAAACACAGCCACTATTGTTATAACAATCAAGATAAAAGCCACAGCTGATAACAATTATGTGTTAACTAAATGCCTTAGTTAAGTCATAGTGTCATACCTTTCATCAACATTTGCTGATCCGACCACTAGGAGGCCACCCGAGCGTCCTCTTGCCCACAGAGTCAGCTGCGCAAACAGGTAGGCTAACACCATCCGTAGGCGAGCCTGCATCAACAAAATCATCAATATTTTTTATTACTATTATTATTTAGGAAGTTTTCAATACCGCCCTTTCAAAGTAGGCTACTGGCTACTCAGAAGCGCTCCTGGTCTAACTACGACTAAAAAGGACAGTTTGTGATACCTATGCCAGATTGTCAGATATGAAACTTGAACAAGCACATCGACATCGATACGAGAACATAAAATCTGACTGTTTATATAGAATATAATAATAGAAAATAGAATATTCTTTATTAATAGACCAGTTAAAGACCGTATTTCGGCCCACACAAAAGATTTTTTAAATATAATTTATCAATTCTTGCATCAGAAATGCACAATTTGTCCTCATAGCTAAGGATAATTTTTCAAACAGCTTTCATTTAATGACTTAAATTGCGGTAAAAACTGCTTCTCAAACAAATCTGAGTACAGCTATTTAGCAGCTCCAAAAAGATTTAGTGTGCACTGCGAGACATGCCATGTAAATTTTTAGATACAATACAATACAATAAGCTATAGTCTGAATCTGTGAGCGGCGCTATACAAGTGTTCAATTACAATTACAATTATAGACATTTTCTCATCCACTCGCAACGTCTGTAAAGAAACAATTGATGATCTAAAACAGGAATTGAAGGAAATCAGAAGAAATCTGCTGCCAACCTGAAGATTCTGTAAGGCTAGATTCTCTCGAGCACTGCCTCCGTGAACTTTGAACTTTGGATTTAAGCCAAAGACAGTTGTGAAAATGGCGAGAACGGCCGTAACAGCTGGCTCAATGTTCAGAGTCAGATGGTAACTGCAATCAATGTACGATAACAATCAAGAAATCAATCAACTCAGTCTGAACGAATGTACAAACACACGTGCACATGCATACATACATGTACATAGTACAGAAGTATGAACTCACATGCACACACGTACGTATGCTTTACTTTTTCTGCCTGTTGTCTTAAGACTTTTCTTTTTCCAGGAGTTCTTCGCACTGGGAGCGCCTCTGATTAGGTTGTACTGTGAAAGGTGCTTTATAAATCCCAAAATAGAATAGAATAGAATGTACAGAAGTATGAACTCACATACATACATGTCATTCATTCATACATACATACCATATCTACAAACATCCATTCAAACATACACATTCATTCATTCCAAGAAAGCACATACATCATATGTACATGCATGCACCCACACATACCCATGACACATACACAATTACACACTTACATACCTAATATGACATTGTGGTCCCACAAGCACAAAAGCCATCAGACAGAATAGGGCTTTCTTGATTGTGGGTCCCTGTTTGAAGTAGCCTTCCTTATGCCTACATTCCCTTCCCTGTCTAACTCTTTTTATAAACTACTCAAAACATTCCTGCATCATGATAGCCTCACTGCAGAAATGTCCCAAATAAACTTCCCAATGACGACAATTGCCCACCTGCCGATCTGCGCTGCGAGGTCCTTCGACCGATTGCATGTCTCCTGTGAGCTGTTGGCTGAACCCATGTAACACGTGGTGAAGATCTTGTTGCACAGATCCTTTGGATCGTTTGGAATGTAGTTAGCATCTCCAACCACTTGTCGCACGTCACGTAAAACCTGTGCGTCTACAAATCACACGGAGGAGGAGGGTATCATTTCAAACGTCATAATCAGAGACAGTTAGACAGATAGACCATCCATTCATCCAACCAGCTAACACTTCACTGATACATCCTTTCAGCTGTCCAAAAGTGTCCATCCACACATACATTTGTTCAATGTTGACAAAATTATCCATACACCCAACCATAGCTCCACCCACCCATCAATAATTCCAGCTAGTTATCCACCCATCCATAACTCCAGCCACCCATCCATCCGCCCATCTATCCATCCATAGCTCCACCCACCCATCCAAAATTCCAGCTCCATCCACCCATCCATAACTCCAGCCACCCATCCATCCGCCCATCTATCCATCCATAGCTCCACCCACCCATCCAAAATTCCAGCTCCATCCACCCATCCATAACTCCAACCACCCATCCATCCATCCAGCCATCCATATTTCCATCCATCCATAACGTCCCTCATCCACCCATCCATGCACTCATCTATAACTGCAGCCATCCTTCCACCCATCCATAACTTCACCCATCTATATCTCCATCAATTCATTCATCCACCAACCACACATCAGTCAACTCATCCTTCAATCCATCCATCCAACTCCTTTCCTCATTCTTCCACTTTTATCCACTTACCTCCCTGCCTCGCAGCCTCACAGACCAAGTGACACATGGACGCCACGATACAAGCCGAGCTGGAACTATCGATTCCTCCACTGAGTGGGAGGAAATATCCGCCCTGTCCACTTCGACGAACATAGTCCCACATCCAACAGGCTGGGCCGAGGCTAAAGTGAGAAACACACATGTCCATTAAATGTAATTACTACTACATAAGTTGCTGCCTGATACAGTATACACCAGCTCTAAAATAGATCTCACTAATTACAAACTACAATTACATGTATAATCCCACTTTCATGCAAGCTGTCTAATGAACATGGGTGCCCGTTGCACATAGGTCCTGGCCCCGATCCCTGGAAAAGTAACATCTGACACGTGTCTTTCAAACAACTACAGGTACTATTGGTCTTTAATTTTTCTGCACTAAAGCACCAATTAATTACAGAAATGCTACGCAAAATGAAGCTGAGAAATTTGCTTTGAGAAACTCAATGAGAAATACTCATGTTCTTAGCTTCCTGTTTTGCCTTTTTCGAGCTCTTGCTAAGTAGTTAAGCGATGACCATTGCGTTTTGCCCTCCCATAAAAATATTTGCTTCTTTCTATTTCTCTAGTTTGCAAGAGATATGAAGAAGATTTTTTCAATTGTGGTCTTGTATAGTTAGGTCCCAAGCACCCTGAATCCTGAATTAGATTTCCTGAAAAGTAACAACATAAGTAAACAATTATAATAAATTATGCCCTCTGTACAGGGTCGCGTTTCAATAGCGCTTCTGCATCTTGAGAACGAATACTGATGGTAGTTGCTGTTTAAATTTATGTAATAATAATAATAATAATAATAATAACAACACTGTTTGTATGTGCACTTGTTAGAGTGTCTCCTTCAAGCTCCCTACTCAGAGGCGCTCCCGAATGCAGAGCAGACACTGCATTGGAGTTTCACGCCGAAGCGCTGAGCAATTGCGAGTGAAGGACTTGCCCAAGGTCCCAATGCGGCGACATGAGGTGGATTTAAACCTTAAACCTTCCGGCTTCAAGGCAACGATGCCACCACTACACCACCGTGCCCTAATGTATCATAATATGGATGATCAGTGTTGCCCTCCCACTTTCTCCAGCATGGGACTGGCACTATAGAGGATATAAATATAAATTAGCAAGATTTTTTACATGGACTGATGCACTTTTCTAACACGATCGTAGCGGGGAAAAAAACAAAAATGCAGTAAATGAATAAATAATTAAATAAATCAATTGAAACAATGAAAATCAATAAATCAATGCCTGATTTCTTCCTCTGGACTGTGGTACTTCCATTCGATTGGTTCGGAGGCGCTGATAAACGGATCGCTCGATGAGACGGCAAAGTCGACTTCCACTCGCGGATAACTCTTGGATGATGAAGCCTGACATAGATGAACAAAGGAGTTCTTCAACAAAAGAATTCTTTAACACGGGAACTCTTAAACACGGGAACTCCTAAACACGGGAACTCCTAAACACGGGAACTCTCAAACATGGGAACTCTTAAACAAAGAAACTCTTAAACAAAGGAACTCTCAAACAAAGAAGTTCTTAAACAAAGGAACAATATATGAAAACATGATGAGAAGTTCACTTAAAACTATGGAAAATTTACTCCTTAATACGGATATTAGAAATCAGATCTCTATAAAAATATTGCAAATAATACTTTTTTGTAATATTGTACTGTTATATTCTGAATATTGTATTTTTAGGTTTGGAAATATTGCAACAATGCACTTGTATATTTTATAATACTTAATTGATAAATTGTATTGTAATATTGTTCTGTAATATTGTTTATTCTATAGCTGTATTTTGTAATAATCATCATTGTCTACTGTAATATCTTGTAATATTGTTACATTGCTTTGTTAAATTGATTTGTATTATTGTTATATTGTATTGCAATGTTGACTTTGGTGTTCCATTGATCACAATTACGATTAACTAGCTATTATTACATAGTTTACATTACCATCATATTTCCATTTACACTGCGTTACATTATTTTCAAATCAATACTAAATCCTTATTATTATTATCATTATTAATATTATCATCATCATTATTATTATCGTTATTAATATTATATCTCTTGAATTTATGCAATGTTAGTGTGACAATCAAATTTTGACTAAATGATCAATCAAATGATTTAATCATTTGATTTATATAGCTCCATTACTAATTCACCATGACACATCGACTGCGAAAGTTGTTACGATACGCTCGTATATCTTCAAGGTCGATCGTAGCCGTAAGGACATTCTAAAAATCATAAAAAAAACTAATATATATAATTGATAAATTTACATTGATGCTAAAATCATAAAAATTTAATATATGAATCATAAATATTAATTCTAAAATCAAAAATATTAATACATACATCAGAAATTTATATTAGTTCTAAAAATTATAAATAATAATATTATGAATCATAAATATTAATTGTAAAATTATTAATATTACCACATAAATTCTAGATATATAGAGAGCAATTCTAAAATCGTAAATATTATTTAAGTAAATGAGAAGATAAATAAGATAAAGATGGTGGTCCATTTAAAAATAAAATATGCAAAGCCTGCTCCATTAGTTAAATTAACGAGTTTCAATTTTCAACATAGTTTACAACAATAATGAAAAATTAGAACTGTGAGCCCAAAGGTGTATTGGAGGTAACAGGCTAAAATCCTTTAAATAAACAATTTAAGAATTTTGTAGAACCAATTCCGTAAATATCCCCAGATTTTTAGACGATCTTTTGAGTTTTTTGCGGATTTCCCAACGTTTAAAAACTGTAAACCTTCAGATATTCATGAAGTTTCTCGGACTGTTTTCATTTCCAAAGATTCTTGCGAATTTCCCAGTAAAATAACTTAGGTAGGGACGTCAATTTAAGTGGACTTGGGATGTGCAATGATGAGGACTTTACTATGGAGTCCTAAGAAAGACTAGGGGCTGTCACCAATTAGCATATTTTCCCGCACTTCCCAAGATGCCGAGGAATTTTCGCGTACCACTTCATGTATGGAGAACTGACATCCCTGTGCCACGATCTTTCCATTACACGCAACAGACGCACATCCGTCATAGTAGACGCGTTCTCCATCGCAACCGATCTGGTTGGCACACACGTAAGCACCACCACACTGCAAAACAAACAATAGTAAGTAAGTATAGCCTTTAATCATGCAATTTTAGTGTAATTACTAATTAAAATCTGCTCTAATTGCAGAACTGTGACTTTGGATTTTGGTGCCATGATAATTAAGAAAAAAATAAAAAGTTTTAATAACTATAATGACAATGTCGTGAAAATTATGATAAAAATAAAAACATCTATAACGGTAACGATAATAATCTATCAAGTATTCATCAGAAGTAAGCACCATTAGCTTAAACTATTATCATAAGTAGCAGTATTTTTTCTAGCCGAAATTATCCAGAGACATAAGGATTCATTATGAACTCGTTGAGATCCAGAGAAGAAAAGTGCCTTGGAAGGCAATATGGACATTATTATTATTATCATTATTACAATTATTAATGTCATCATTATTATTATCAATATAAATCTCAACAGGTGATTGCTTACTTTGCAAGCATATAGTAATTACTCAATGAAAAAGCGCTTGTTATGTAAACACGATGCATCATTTCCCTGAACCCTAATAACAATTATAACCAAAAACTAGTCCCACAACATCGTATAGTATTAACAATAGCTCCTTGACCTTGGTTGTGGCCGACTTGAGAAGGTCGACTCGAATGTGCGCCTTCCTCAGCTCGTGGTGACTCCCATTTCCGTTTGTGAATATCTCGACGCCGTCCAGACACATATCGATATGACGACTGTGGAAGACAAAAGACTATTGTTCATATTGTTACAAAATGGTCAGATGTATACCACAGACAGTAGTGGAGAAAACCTCATGACACCGGAAGTGATTGGCTTAACCCTGGAAAGACGCAGTTCATCTGGGTTGGAAGTCGCAAGCAGGTATCTAAAGTCGATCTGCAAAATCTGCAGCTTCACATTCCTAGTATCACATTTTCTACCATTGTGCATGATTTGGGTGTGACCTTGGAATACATGAGGAATGTATGTCGCATGTTCTTCTACCATCTTCATCCAAATTCGCTTTTTACATCGCTCACTTACAACTAAAGTCGCCACAACTCTGATACATACATTTCTATGCACCGTAGTTGACTATGGCATTGCAATCTATACTACGTGGGCTCAACCATTTGTGCATTAATCAGTTACGATCTGTCCTTAAATGCATGTCTTGCCTGATTGGCGGCATACCAAATAAAACAAGCAGTAACAATGAATTGAACTGTCATCAATTACAGGAAAAATATAAATATAGAAAATAATTCAAAGTAGGCACCTTGCTGGATTCCAGAGTTCTTCGCAGACCTCACTGCCAATGCATGTGTCACGGGTCGAGAGAACGGCGTCACCGAAAGGAACGGTTCTCTAAGGAACAGACACATCGCATACTAACAATAGTAATAATAATAATATTAAAAACTGCTAGCAAATTTTCATTTTCTTAGCCTGAATATAATATTCCATAAATCAATCAATCAACCAATCAAATCAACTAGTCAATCAATCATTTTATCGTCTAAATAGATATATATATATATAAATAAAATGATAAACACAACAAAATATAGTAGAAAAAAAATTAAATTTATACGTACGCATAATTTAATGCTTTTAAACAATTTCTTCTGCTGACCTGACCCGTGATGGCTTCGATCATTCTCGGCAGATAGTAATCTTCGATCTGCTTGGCTTTTGTCCACGGTGTAAACCAACGAGACTCACGGTAGTTGCCCCCCTCAGCCAACATCATCTTTGGACGGATGAGCAGGATTTTCCTGAAACACGACCAGCTCGCCTCTCAAATGCTGCCTTACTCATACACTTGTATTCAAAAAATCGTATTTTCAACTACTCTCCCCTGTCGCAACTCTTATGGGTACTTACAAATAAGTTTCTCTAAGGGAGGAGGATATAAGATAAGTTAAGATAAGAATATTCTTTATTTAACCAATTGATATCCGCATTTTGGTGTACAGACATGGTAATAAATGCTACATAATTCATAGAATTGATAAATGCAATCAAATGTTAAAAAAATGTTAAATCCATAATCATAGTTGATTTCAACTATGGTTAATTTCAAATAAAGAAATTCAAAATATGAGGAAGATTCACCTTTAATAGCGGAAAAGTAGCATGCACTAGAATAGGATTGTGCATGAAGGGCATTTAACACATTGCTGGTTGAACAATTTTCATATACATAGAAGCTTATTTGTATGCATGGGGGTATGGAGGGTGAGGGTACCACAAGATGTACAAGGAGCAACAAGGAAAAGGGTGCCATAGTATATGAAATTATGAATTGGTCTTAGCTTGTTGCAAATGATATTATCAACAGGTAACTTGAAAACTGATTCTGTAAAAGATTTCATATAATTCATCGCACGTTCATACAAACGTTTTCACGGTAAGTTTACCATCTAATATAGAAAGAACAATCACTTACTTGTTGAGATATATGACTCTGCAGTTGTACGTCACGTTTTTGTGCATTACTGGCCTGAAATTAAAAAATCCAAGACAAAATTTCAGCAATAATGAATAGCAAAATATATGTTAAATGAATTAGAAACGTGGATAGCAAAATCAATTGGAAAACGAATATCAAAACTGAATAGCAATGAAAAGAAAAATGAATAGCAAATGAGCTGAATAAAAAATTCATACGTAAGAAAGAGTACATAAATAGCAACTGAATAGTTAATCATCATGCCATCTTAGTCATCATCAAATCACCATCCGTAAATCATAATCATCATCCTAATCATAATCCTCGTTATAATCAATATCACTGCTACTCACAATCATCACCATTAGTAACTCATCATGATCTTAGTCATCATCCTCAAATCATCATTGATAATCATCCTAATCATAATCAACATCACTAAAATTCACAGTCATCATCATAATCATCTTCCCATCCATCCTTCATCACACTGGTCATAATCATTTTAATCACAAAAACAACATTCGCAAAGTAAATTTCTCGCTACTCATATAAACGAGGCAAGATGAGACTCACATGCCGACGTCACAGATGATATCAGTGCAGATTGGAGACGCCAGCAGTTCAGCAAGAACTTGGAAGGAATGGAGCAGAGTGTCACCCTCTAGGAAATGATCGTTGCAACCGTAGCCACTGAACAACAAATAGAAACAACAATGCAACGTTCAATTTCCATATTTCAATATATGTAGCGCCAACATCCGATGACACATGATACACAAACACACACAAACATACACACGCACACACACGTTGATATAGGGACATATACAGACAAACTGCAAAGACACAAAAACAGACAGACACACATAGATACAGACATACACTCACATTCAGAGATAGATATATGCATGTATACACAGACAAACATGTACACACAAATAAACACAAACAGACACAGGTACAGACACAAGCAGATTCAGACAGACAAGCAAAGATAGACACAGACATACACACTCATACAGACAGACACACACAGATAGATAGACAAGCAAGCATACACTGCACCATTAATAAATAACTAGAACTTTAGCATATAGCAGAAACATCATTTATCACAGGACAACATATCTTTGCACAATCATCGTTGTAAAGTAATAAAGGATAAACTACATTACAAACCATATCTCTAGTTCCGGACCCAGGCGATAGGTGGCGCCCTTCGCCTTCGCTTCTTTTATGCCTAAAATCAAAACAAAGCAACTAACTACAATACTTATAGCTATTATTTTATCATTTTCCAAATATATTCAAATATCGTATCATTTAATTTTATTCATTTTTATGTGTCTTGTCCAACTTCCTTTCCTGCACATTTCTTTTTTCGAATTAGTAGTAAATTAGTAGTACCAGTCTAAAGCCTAGAGAAAAAGGAGGGTGAAACCAATCATCTCTGCTATGCGAAAGCATCATTAAACTGACGCTCAACTCTTAGATTTTTCAGAGCGCTTCAGAAATTTCTAGATGTCTATTGAACAACATCTATGCCCAAATAGACAGCTATGTCTTTGAGGTTTTCTTGAAAAGCTCTATTATAAATAACTAGACTGAGAGAAGAGAAAGCATCAAGCAAAGCAAGTATGATCCAACTCACTCTGCAGAATGTGCAACTGGTTCCGTTCGAAATCCATTGCCCATTGGTTGAGCGAGCACGTCGCCATGATCACCTTTCGTCCCATTCTCAATGCTGAAATATAGCACAAATTCGACAATTTATAAATTAATAACGGCAAAGGAATTTTCGTTTGTTCAATAATCTGGTTGACCGACTGCAACCCATAACAGTATACAGTCATGCAGTACAGAACATGAAAAAGCTAGTTTGTCTGACATAAAACTGGCATTGCTGCAAATGCTCCTACAAAGCATAGAGAACGAATACATGCGCTTGTATAAAACCTCCAGGGATAAAATTCCTTTTGTCCTTAGTTGGCAAATCAAAGTCATGCGGTCGCAGTGTAGCTAACTGACGTTTGATCCTAGAATGTAATATTCCACGCAGTTTAAACAAACTCCAGATTAGACTCGGTGCTGACGGAGCGCGCTAGAAGTTCCATTTTTGGCAAAGCGCTACATAAATAATCTACTTGCATTAACTCCACGCTTTCAGCAAATAATATTATATCTCACGCAATGTTTTACTATGAAAATCAAACGACCGCTATGACAAAACTACATTCACAGCGGCATTAGAAGCCAGACTAACCGAACTTTCTCCTCAAATCGTTATCAGTCCCAGCTGAGTCACAGGTCTCCTTCCAGACTGGATCGTTAAACAAACTCAGCTAATTAACGCGATTTCCGATGCAGATTAAATTCCACGGCAAACATATATTACAGATGCCAATGTACACAAACTCTTAGACTCCCTTCGATACGGACGCTGGGAGTTGGAATACAAATGGCGCTATAAGATTTGACCATGGAATAAGTATCGGGAGATCGCATTAGTCGACGTTAAACTTTACTGTATAATTATAATTAAATTTTATATTCAGCCATTTCCACGAGAGTCATCTCAAGTTCTCCAACCCACAAGGCCGTAGCTAGGGGGGTGTTTGAACACCCCCCGAAATGGAAAATGTGAAAAATTAATATAATGCATTTACGAGCACATGATGTAAAAACCATGAAATAACACCATGAAAACACCCCCCGAAATATGCGGGATGACTAAAAAAGGTCATCAGATTTTTAGGAAGGAAAATTGGTGAGTGAAACACCGCCCGAAATAAAATCCTGGCTACGGCCTTGCCAACCCAGCCATATTATACTCAGCGCCACGCCTTTGGAATGATCTGCCTGCTGAGTTCCGATCCTTTTCGGTTCCTCCACCATCATTACTAATAGCAAAGTCCTTAAAGTTACACTTTAAAAAAAGTTACACTTTAAAAGTTACACTTTTAAAGTTACACTTTTTGTAACTTTAAGGTCTTTGCTAATAGCACTGCATCACCTTCCTCAGGCTCCTCTGTCCATCACACCTCGGGCTTTTCATTCGAAACTTAAAACACTCGATCGATCATTTTCAAGAACTCTTACACTATCATCTGATCCTCCACCCTCCAATTCCCGTCCCAGACGACACCCGCCTTAGTAGTTGTTCCGTTCCTCTGATCTTATATGGTAACTCGATCCGGACCACCACGGACTATAGGCTATATTAGGCCTATACTCTCACGTACGTCCTTCGATCTGACTCAACGCAGCGCTCGAGAATAAGCTGGTGCCCGCGCTTAATTGCGCTTTCGAGTAGCGCTTTAGAATTTTCACGATTACGACGATTATGAAATACATGATATTCCCTTGACTATGCGACACCTCCCAAACTGTTCCCAATTTCATGAACAGTTGAAGATGGTTTTCTCGCTTGATCTCGGCCATGCAGGAGCGCCCCTGAGTAGAAGCATTGAAGGGCGCTATATAAATTATAATTGATTGATTGACAATCATAATTAAGTATTACAGGATTAGGTATTGTACGTATTACCACATATATTATATTACTGTAATAATATATGTGGTATTACTTAAAAACACATACCTAGGCTATAGGCTATAATAGGCCTACTCGAATTCTACAAGAACTTACCAAAAAATATATTAAATAAAACAAATATATAATAAAAACTCGTGAAAATGAACAAATTCATCCATTGTAGGCTACATTTTAAAACGACTTTTCACTTCATCTTGTAGGCCTAAATGTGTTGCGGCTTGTCAACCTGATTTTTTTGATTTAACTGTTTGGCAGCCTTTTACTTCATCCATCCTTCACAAATCCTTCATACTAATTTTACCATCGCCATCTTGCGAATAAAAGGTTTGGGAATCGTCCGCGGCGATTTTTCGTCTTTTATTCGTGCCAGAGCGTCACCAATAAATCCGTCAAAGTCAAACATTAAAAATTGAACTTAGGCCTAAATATGTCGACTCTCGACAACCTAATTGATACAACGCATGGCTCGCGAATAAGCCGAAGCATCACGTACACGTATATTGCGAGATTTGTACACGCAAATCCCCACACCTTAAATCTTGTGAGCTTTCTTTTTAATATAGCCATTCATTATTTATTTATTATTATTTATTTCTTCTCTAAATATTTGTTGTTGATTCTATTCGTCAAGTACATGTGTCTAATGAAAAAAAAATTAAATTTTTTAAAAACCAAATTCATATGATGGTTGATTTCAAGGATAATTATGGTGAATCAATAGATTAAATTGTGAAGTAAAATTGTTTAGTATAACAAAATAAGATATAAAAAATATTTCTTTGATGTGACAATGCATTGAGAAACTGATCGTAAATGTGCTTTGTTGTTGTTGTTGTTAAAATTGAATGTCATGCCATTGTAACATGATTGTGTTGGGATATTGTTAGTCGTCTTTGCTCTTGTTAGAGCAAAATTATATATCATATTAACCTGTTTAAGAATTTCTTTTACTGAAATGTAGAAGCTATGAATTAAACTTGTTTTAAGAATGGTAATCAAGAAAAGTTTGTGAAATAGCTTGCATATGACAATTACTGCAACATATTAATGAATGTACCCAAGCAAAATATTTGGCATAAATTGTAAGCTTATTAACTGTTAACCATTCTGCTACTAAACAATGAACGCTATAAGACAACGTACAATAATATTATGTTAAGACTTGATGAACAATGATATTGTTATGACAACGTTATATGGTTAATTTGGACGTCATAAATTCATTGTTACTACACTGTATAAGCTGTAAATTGTCGTCAACGGCCTTTGATGTCATACGACGACGTTAAACTTTGGTTAAATAAAAATAAATAAATTTATGAAGCAACACATCAGGTTCATTTGGCTACATCGCTAAGAGCGCTGGCTAGCACGGTCGATTCTTCCACGGGGACCTAAGTGGCGTGGCGAACCTAAGTGGCGTGGCGACACTATCTTATAATTATTATAATTCCGAAATTCCCTATGTATGCAAACGATAGAGGCGCTAGTAAAAATCACCAGTTGCTAGATATATAGCGCCAAACAGGTTTCACTTTTGGTTGGGCCGTGTTACTGACAATTTTGAAGCAATCGTCATCATCATCATCATCATCATCATCATCATCATCATCATCATCATCACCACCACCACCACCACCACCACCACCACCACCACCAGCCGAGGGACCAGTGCTTGTAGGTGCCTGATGCCGTTCTCGTTATTCCACGCCAGGCTCGTCTCTCCAAGGCAGCGTGTGTTAGGTCCTGCAGTGGAGCTCCACACCATTCTGTGATGTTGTCCAGCCATTCTTTGTGTGGCCGTCCTTTCCTGTTAGATACCTCCATTCTTCCAAGCACAATAATATTGTCTTGATCTTTCTGCTGTTATCCATCCTGCATAATGTGCCCAAAGAGTTCCAGTTTCCTGCTTATTATTTTCTGTATCAAACAATCAGCAGGCTATTAATAGAACGGCAAAATGGCACTCACACTTCTACACCTTCAATATTACTCACCCACACTTACCCACACACATACACGCGAGTCCACATACACACGCGCGCGTGCACACACACACACCCACAAAAATACATGCACATGGATTTCATTCAATAGATCTTCTTGAAAAATGAACAAGGATCGAGGCCATCAAATCACTGTAGAAGAAACCGTTTACAATTACATTTTGCATCAATTGTATTGAAATATTAACAAAGCGCTCTGCTCCAGCCTCCCAGTGTGCACTTTGTTGAGTCTATAATTTCACAACTGCATCAACCATAAGATCATCCTGTTTTTGTAAAATCCCAGATCTCCAGAGTGACAACGAAAAGTTAGGAGCAGGGCACAAGCTTATTCACAAGCACTGCTTTAACACCAATTGTAGCCTAGATGGCGCATAATGTGGAACGTGATTCGGTCACCAGGATCGTGTCAAGGCTTGTTGAGGCCTGGGTACTGTGACTATCTACAACTCACCACTACATCACACTCATATCCATAACAGTGGACCTATCAAAACTGAAGGCCTGGGTGCTGCAGCTTTATTAGCACCCACCATAATTGGATGCCCATCAGTCACAGAACTTTGGATGAAAAGGCAATGATGTGTGGGCGGGAGTGAGAAAAGTGGTGGCTGGATGGTATATTGCTCACGACAAACACGTTAAACAGTATTAAAAAAATTTACTTTTATGCCGGTGAAATACTCTGTAACTTTGTCAACGTTTGGTGTGCCTGAGAGTGCAGCGGTAAACATTCTCGACTGTCGATTGACAAGTCGCGGCTTCAAATCCAAGGAAGAAATTTGGTTTGAGATCTCGGCCAAACCAGTGTTCTAGCTGACTCAGCTATATTGACTACACTGACTATTATGCACTGTCAATGGGGAGATAAGACTGCAAGGCAGAGGACTGGCTACCCATCCTCATATATAGGGCCTAATGCTGAAGCCAAGAAAATTTTAAGTCGCCAACACTTCACACCATAGCTGCCTCTGGTAAGCTCAAGTGCTCAACCCATTAACGGCGAACTATTTTGCTCTTCAAAATATTTTAATTTGGGGTTGTGTGCAATGACTTTAGACCATATTATCTGCATTAGTTTTGTTATATTTCAATTCCACTGAATTTTGTAACACTTTGAAGCTTGATCCCACATATGGGATTAAAAGTTTGAATGATGGCATCAACTGCCAGAGTAGCCAATATTGTCTTCTTCTTTAGTGCTCTGCCCTTAGGCAGGTCCAAGATTTCAACGACATTATTCGTCGCTATTCTGTGTTTTTTCCTTGATTTCTTTATATCCTCGTCCCTTTTCTCTGTCCATCATCCAGTCCAACATCATCTTTCTTGGTCGTCCTGGTGGTTTTTTCCCTCCATTCTTCCCTCAAGAACAGTCCTCAAGAGCGAGTCTCTCCTCAACATGTGCCACAGCCAGTTCATCTAATAATAATAATGACAATTTATATGGAGCCGTAACGCGGCTATACCACTGCAAGGGTGCCTCACAAACAGCTAACTGCGGGATAAGCCTTAGCAAACCGATAAGTTAGTCTCAATCAGTGATCTTTCTTCTTGCACCAGTTGTAGTGCCTCTTCATTGGTTCTGTAGTCCATCCAACTAATCTTGGCCATTCTTCTCCCCAACCACATTTCAAAAGCCTCAAGTCTTTAATACTCACTAATTAAGATGGCGTGATGAAAGGAGGTCACTAAATCTGTGTTACCACTTTTCATCAGTCCAGCTTTGGAAAGGGCCATCCAAACAACAGAGGGTTGTGCAACATCAATGATTGATGCACAAATTTTTTTGGAATGTTTTGTAATAATAATAACGACAATTTATATGGAGCCGTTAACGCGGCTATACCACTACAAGGGCGCCTCAGAAACAGCTAACTGCAGGATAAGCCTTAGCAAACAGATAAGTTTTAAGCCATGATTTAAAAGAGTCCACTGAGGCGGCCAATCTAATGTTCGGTGGAAGACTGTTCCAGCATCTTGGACCAGCAACCGAGAATATGCGGTCGCCGAAACGTGTCCTCATCCTCCGTACACGAAGGTCGGTCTTCCCAAGCGACCTGTAACAATGTAATATTGTGGAATGAGAGAGTGAGTGTTTCTACTTCAAATCAATCCATTCAATACTGTGATTAATGTGGGGTATTCAACTGAAAAAACTCTGTTAGAATCTCATAATTATTAGAAACTCAATTTCAATGATCCATGAAAGTGATATAATTAATGACTTCAGTTTAATCCTGAACTCAGTATCAATTCCTTCTCTCCAGTGAGTGTCTTAATCAAACAAATTGCAACACCTCATAAATGTTGTTTTGTTAAGGCAGAATCTGCAACAGTGCACAACGTTCTAATAATACATCTGAGCTAGACCACTTCTCATTGCTGAACTATAAATTATTCCTAAACAATCTAAATAGTACTTGTCCGTACAAACAGTAGCATTTCCAATACATAACGAAACAGCTTCAACGTAACCTGAAAATGAGTCAATAATCACGATTTAAGCCTTTTAGTTTACCGAAGGCAAAAAGTAATAGCGCTACAAAAACGTTATGTCAAACGATTTTCGATCGCCCTACTGCACAATTTTTAAAGAAAAGCCAGTAAAGTCTTGCTACATTCACCGTCAAATGAAAAACAAGAAAGATTAAGTTGAATTTTAAGATAAAGTTAAAATTTTAAGAACGAATACCATCAATTTTGGAAAATTCACTTTGCATCGGCTCGATTCGACGGCACATTCAGCCATGCAATGCCAGCACATGGCCGGAACTATTTTCAAATGCAAACACATTTCCTTTAATTAATATTGACAATTAAGTTATTAACTCACAAAAAACAAACATTCTAATCAACCATCTTAAGCTTTTGACGTTTACATAAACGTAGCAATTGTTAATTATGAAAATGTGCGGCGCTACTTTTCGCCGCGAACGGGTATCTGATGAAGCGTGGTGAATTCGTTCAAACATGGCGATCAATGAGCGCTAACGCTTCGCTAGGGCACGGTATACGTTAAAAATCCGTCGATTTAAACTCATTTTTCCATTCTTCCAGGCGACATTCCGGAAAATACGCAACGGATCCGGACACGTTAGGATGTCCGACGAACCGGAATCCACTCAGAACTCGTCACCGATGGAGATAGGTGCGATTTTTTTCATTTTGAAGCGGAGCCCTGTGATCGGACGTTGCACGATATTATCCGTCAGCCTCTATAATAACGTCGAACGGCTTATTGATGAATTTCTTTTTGTTTTTTTGCAGAATTGTACTTTCTCATCGCGAAATTCCTGTCGACTGGACCCTGCAGCCGGACAGCAGAGGCAAGTATCTGTTCAATTGTCCGTTTTTTGCGAGGTTTTGCTTGGTTTTACCTGACGAATTGTCTTTGTATTTGCAGGTGCTGCGCGAGGAACTGAAACAGCACAAGGTAGGCGATGCTGTTTCATTCTTATAAATCAGCATCTCTAATCGACTTTAAAAGATCGAATTTTCACATTTCTCGTAAACTATGAATGAAACTTACGCGTTTTACAGGTATACTAGGGCGTGACGAGAAATTTAGGTCATTTTTCTGGTGCTGTCATCTATTTCAGCTTCTGCCAAAAAGAATTGATTGGGAGGGTCAAGAACACGTGAGAAGTTTTGAAAACTTGGTAAGTGCGAAAAACTGAAAAAAATAATTTTTTGTACTTTGATGTAAAATTGTAATTTTCATCAACCATCGTTTATTGCCATCTAAAGGTCAGCAGGAGATCGGGGCAAACAAGGGCTTTTCAAAGATGTATAATTTTCTTGGAATTTCTTGGCAGAATTGACAGGATTTTTGCGCAAATATCCATGAAATATTGGACGCTCATTAACATAATTTATTACTGGACGCCGTAATTATTCATGTCTCTCTAGATCGAGGCGGCGCTGGCAGCCAATAGGAGCGTTGCTAGGTCTATTTTTAGCGCTAGACGTAATAAGATGGCGGTGCGAATATCCGCCCTTCGGATGTCGCGTTTCTTATATTTTTTAGTTTATTAAAGAAAAACTACTAAATACACGATCAATGCAATTAATTACGGAATTTAAGAAGTGATATGATTTTGTGTGAATTTTAAATGAACGTATTACGTTTTTAAAGAATGATAATTTTGGAAGGGAGTGAATTGGAAGAGCCGAACAGCTCGGTGCGTGTGCATGCCAGCTAGCTCTGTACGCGCGGGCTCAGCAGGTGTCCTTGCTGCTAGAAGCTATGCAGGCGTGTAGGCTGTTGGGGCGTGCGGGGGCTTGACGGCGGGGCCTGCTTCGGTTGACTTTGTATAGGCCTTTGAGACGTGGCCTAGTTTGGGTCCCTTGTAAAGGGTGGGAGTGCCGTACGAATTACGAGCAGTCCGTTTCAGTCGAATTTATGACATATGGGAGTGTGTGGGAGTCAGAGGGGGTGGTTGGTTTACAACTGCATTGTTGAACGGGGTGGATAGGTAACACCCAAAATTAAAATCCAGGCAGTGTGACAACTCAAAATGGCATTGAAAAATGGGTCATCGGTATCTCTATGAGGAAACCATTCATCATACAGACCTGATAGTGTATTTAAGAACCTATCTTGAGGCAGATATGTCTGTCATTCTTTTGGTAATAAAGAAATATTGATTGATTGTTAGTGGGTGAATAATGCATATGTATGAGGGAATTTTTCAATATATCACCAGTGAATGAATTACGATTGTACTATATCAACACTTACGGCCTGCCCTCTTTCTCAACCAGGAACTGGTGATGCTTTCCTTTATATAAATCTCTTAATCGAAGGCATCTTATTTGGTCTAGACTTTAACTTGAGGGTTTTTGTTCAAGAAAAGCTGACTGTCGTTGTGATGGGCAGACAGCTAGACACTTGTGTGGCACCTAGATACTTGTGTGGCACCTAGATACTTGTGTGGCACAGCTGCTTGGATTGAACAACTGCATTGTATTGAAGAGTAGGCCTATAAGGGTTCAAACCACCGGTGATATGGTTACTCTGTATGGGTCATGATAATTCCTGTGAAGTGTAACTGCTGCTTTTTAAAGCAGGGCTGTTTTTAAGGAATTTTTAGAACTGCACAAACCATTCTTTTCTTTCTTATCCTCTTTGGTAAATTACTTCCAATCGCAGGACAATTACCATTTTTGCTAGTTTTAACTGTACAGAAGTGCTTCTACAACTGCACAAATCCATTTAGAACTGCACATTTTGTATACAACTGCACGCTAAGAAAGCCCTGCTTTAAAGTTCTGAAAGCAAGACTATTTCTTTGCCAAGTCTAGAAAGCTTAGCTTCTCCTTTAACAAGTCTTAATTTTGAGCATAAATATGCTTTGACAAGTCTTGAAGGCATAAGTTTTCCTTAAAACAGGACCCGAACACAAATTCTTTTTTAAGAAATCCTGAAAACGTAACTTTCTTTGAACAAGTCCTGAATGCCTAACCTCTCATCTGACAAGTCCTGAAAGCATAAATTCTTTAAACATTAATCCTGGATGCGATGTTTCAACTAAAAACCGAAATCTTTGCGCGTAGAACGAAACGAATCGTCACATCTCGTCGAATCACCTTCTGAAGATATGTCAACGAATCGTTCCGCTGCTCAACCGCGATGTCAAACCGAGCGTCGAGGGCGTCATGTCACTGCTCGGCGCAGGGAGACAGTCTATCCTCCGAACGGAAGAAGGCAAGTGGATGCGGATTCATTGTTGCGGGATTTGATTAGGCTTAGGATTGATTATGCTTGGATTTGATTATGCGCCTGAAATTGATGCTTGACATCAGTTGGGAATATAGTACTGTCAACCGGTTATAAATAATTGAAATTGAAGAATTTGAATTGTCCGATTCACTGTCTTGAGACCACGGCATGATCAGGATTTTGAACCCACTCTTTTGGAAGTTTTCGACCAGCATTGTGATCTTATGAGGCTACCTCTGGATGTCCTCTCTCAGCTCTTTTGACCGTCGTGACCTTCCAAGTACCTTGGTCTCGAACTACCTCAGCACAGCGTCATGCCTATGCTTCTGTTAGCCCAAAGGTTTGCTGTGGAGTAACCTTCATGCTATGTCTTGTGATGGGATATTTTCTGGGAGTATTACTGTTTCAGCCCATTCCCATAAGACGTCTTTTTCGAGCGGTTCTTCATAAGTACTGGGAGTGCCACTGATTAGGTTGCACTGTGAGCAACCTAATCAGATATATATATATATATCTGTACTTTGTTGTGCATATCTATTATATACACAAAGTTTCATGTTAAAATATGTTCTATTTCACCAGAATGGCTTTGTGGTGTTTGATAGTCCATAAAGGTGCCTTCGTAAATAGAATACAGTTTGGTTTGAGGTACATATGGTGATGCAGATGTTTGTGGTTTGTTTGTTTGTTTGTTTGTTTAGACGTTCGTGTGATCCGATGGCCGGGATCAACGTTCGTAGCAAGGCATCATGGACATCCGCTGAAACCACCGGACAATCTCAAGTATCCACCAAATCTTGGTTAGGCTGCAGATAAAATCTCATTTTTGTATTGTTTTATATTGAAACGTTTGCAGAGCACCTGTGATAGGGTGACTGTACAGAGGTGCTCGCAGTGTGCAAGGCCACGAGGGAAGAAATAGGTTTCTAAAGTAAAAGCGAAAGAGGAGGAGAGGTTACCTGGTCTGGGATTTGAGAGCGAGAAGTTGGATGCGGCGTATTAATATTGCTGCTTCATAAATGCATGATGATGATGATGATGTCAATAATAATAATAATAATTAGTATAGCTCTAGCAACTGTTTTAATAATAATTTTTATGGTAGTAATAATGATAATAATAATTTGATAGGCCTTCATTGTTAAGCATTTAACGAGTGTACAACAACAGCAGCAGTGAATTCGAGCAACAGATCTTTTTAGCAGCAAATAATTAATTTTCAATTGAAAGATTCGTTTTTTGTTCTCTTTCCACTGAAGTGTTTTCTGTGGTTGCAGGACCCATTGTGACGAATCGTCAGCTGATGGGTTGCGCGAGGTTTGACCACGTTCTTCCCGGTCAACTCTACTCAAAGATGACCCTTCTCTCTCGATCCCTTGGTCATCTCTCCGCCGTATACTGCGTCGCGTTCGATCGAACCGGGCACTACATCTTCACAGTTAGTACATGTACACTTTAGTACTTGTTCGTTGGTACTTGTTTGTTAATACTGGTTCATAAAAAGAACTTTTATGCTTTTGTACTTGTTTGTTGTAACTTGTTTGTAGGTACTTGTGATTAAGTAATTGTTCCTTGGTATTCGTTTGTATGTTTGTACTTGTAGGTGCATGCAATTATTAGTGCTTGTACTTGTTCGTTAGTACTTGAGCGTTAGTCCTTGAACTTGTGTACTAGGACATTGATACTTGTGTTTCTATGTTTGTTTCTTTTGTGAGGTCTTAAGATCGGTCTGTGACCAGCATTGTTGACTTTTCTTTAAATTGGCGTTGCTGCATAAAAACTCCGCTGTGGTCAGTCCATCTTCCCAGAAAAGTCACGCTTACCTGGCAATCTCTGTAGTGAACTTTGAAAAGCATTCACATTTTTTATCGTGGTCTGGTGCTGTCAGGCTGGGAGTGCCACTGTGTAGTTTCTCTTGAAGTGGAGCTATACAAATTCCCGATTAATATTTAATGTTACAGGGTGCTGACGATCATCTGTTGAAAGTCTGGAGCGCTGTAAACGGTCGTCTGCTGTGCACACTGCGAGGACACGGAGCCGAAATAACGGACATCACGTGCAGTTACGACAACACACTGCTGGCCGCTGGTAGCTGTGATAAACTTATTCGCATCTGGAGCCTACAGACGTCCGCTCCGGTGGCCGTTCTACACGGTCACACTCACCTCATTACGTCACTCCGGGTAATCTTATCGGAGTCATGGATATTTGTGTTGTTATGTTCTAATTACGCATTTAATCTGTAATAATATATAATTTATAATCTATAAGAGGTGTGCTACTTGCGAAAAACCAGCTGTTTTTTTTGTTGTTGTCTTTGTGGCTATGCTCCGACGTATCTACTGATATGTGAGCTCTGCTGTCCAGTATCTTTTGTGCTAGATCTCAGAGTCATTCGCTCTGGCCTCTTGTGGAGAGCTGTTGGTCCCACATGTTGAAATCTCAACCTGTCAGCGTCGTGCTTTTTCAGTTGTCGGTCCATCTGTCTGGAATAGTCTCTTGTTATGGATATGTCTGATATCTATGTTTGATTCATCGATGTTTTACAGGCTTCTTGAAACTTTTTGTATCACCGTGGTTGGACTGGGTGCACCTCTGAGTGGTCTTCTCGAAGGGGGCGCTATATAAATTCTTGAAATGAATGAATCCAGAAAGTCGTAAAAGAAATCCTGCATAAACAGTAGTGCACCAGAGAAGATCTTAGCGTGAGTTAAAGCAGTTATAATTGCAGATGGTTGTCTGAATGCGTGTATTTGCTGATTCATTGTTCTGAGATCTAATAATTTATTTTTGGACAGATATTGATTGAATAATTATTGTTATTATGAACTAGTGTCTAGTGCACAGGATTGTCAACCTTTCCTTTGCACTGTTTTCGGCGATGACTCTGATGTTTTTTTCCTCTAAGGCTGACCGAACTTTTTTCATGGAAATTGTTGCAAATCTATATTTCCTCTTGCCAGTGTTTTACAATTCAGCTATCATCCCACTCGATAATTATAATAACAATAATAATGGTGATAGTAATAATAATAATAATAATAATAATACAGCTTCACTCCGGTTGCGCTAGAAACGCTTGGACCTATGGACCAGGATGGCCTGGCCTTCATCACAGAACTCGGTCGACGATTGTCACGCGTATCCGAAGACCCTCAAGAAACCTTCTTCCTTTTCCAGAAGATATCAGCCACAGTTCAGCGATTCAACGCCATCGCATGCCTGGCACGACGAGGCAGTAGTACACTGTTTTTTTATAAATATAATAATAACAATATTAATAATAATAATAATAGTGATAGTAATAATAATAATAATATGAATAATAATAATAATAAATGCATGATAATAATGTTGATAATAATGCAAATGATCTATGTCGTTTGTTTTCAGTTTTGTCCTTACCCCCGTGGTGAGACTCGATACCTAGCATCGACGGGGGGCGACGGATGTCTCTGTATCTGGGAATTCAACCGAATCACCAAAACATTTAAGTAGGTCATCTTGCGTTTCAATTTCAACATTGCAGCGGCTGGATTATATATGTTATTATATGTGTACCGTGTGTGTGTATACGTTAGGCTGGAGCGTCAAATTTGTTTTTTAAATTTCCACAAGTAATAGGTTGAGAAACTTGACATTGGATATCAGTAGTGCTGGGAAAAATTTTAAATGATATTGTTCTTGGTTTTGATGCTCCCCAAACGATTTGAAGTTCAGGACCAATTTTTAGCGGACATGAAAATTGGTGTTTGGTCACATATTTGAAGGGGGCTACCAAAGATTTGGCAAATCTCTCAAACTTCAGAATTTGAATTTTTGAAGTCTTTTTCATGTAGTTTCTGAAAATGTATAGTTCATAATGGTAGGAGCCAAACTTTTAAAACTTCAAATCTATGAATAACGAGAAAAACCAGTTTGTTTGACATTGCGGCATGCAAGTGCAAATTCGACCTTTGCAAATGCGACAAGCTCTGTAAGGTTCCTGCTGGTGAGCAGATTTTTCTCAATGATCAGCGGAATTTGAGAATAATGTTCATTGGCAGAGTTGACATTGCTACAACAAAGAAGATAAACAGAAATCTGAAGCGAAAAAGGGCAGAAAAGGAACGAGCAGAGAGGCATATCATGTTTGTCGATAGTTGTGAAGCCACCAAGCAAAACTGTGATTCTCAACCTGAATCGGATCCAGAGGCTGATGATAACATAACATTATCAGAACTGAAAGATAAGCACATCACAATATTAGATTCAGATGATGATATTCCGTTAAGCGAAGTCCGAGGCAACCATAATAGAAAATCAAATCAAACACCTAATAGTCTGAAACCGAAGAAAAAAAGATTGAAAGTACATCTTCCGACACTTGCAAGAGCTTGCGATCGTCACCAAGTCTCCGATAGAGCTGCTGCAGCTATTGCATCAGCAGTCTTGCAAGATTTCAGTGTAATAACACAAAGCTTCATGCAAATGAGTTGCCTTTAAGACATCTCCTGAAGTATATAGATGGGGCAACATCTGGACCACGAGCATTTTCAGGTCCATTAGGCAGGTATCTTGTGAAAAACTGCCCGTAGCTGTATTTCAAGCCATTGACGGTGAATTGCCAGAATTAAATGATGTGGATCTTAGTACTGACCAAAGGTATCTGTACGACATGTGTCAGGCTGTGATTCTAGGTAAATGTTCAATGGAGTTGTCACGAAAAGATCCAGGTGCAATATCTCATGCTAGATGGCTCACAACAGCTAACCGGCTTCTTCGACTATATGTCTCAACCAAGGAACCTTCAGTGAATTTGACAACCATTGTGACTTACATCATCAAAGTATATGCTCCAATGTGGTTTGCCATAAAGATCAGTTGCTCTTGCAAAGATGGTGCAAAACACGTTTTACACACCATTATGAAGTCACGTTATCTGTCACAGGAACACAAAGCCATCGTTGATCCAGTCATATCTCGTAATGCTTTCTTTGCACATCCAGAAAACATACTGTTGTGCATGGTCACGGATCACAGAAAACACATTCGTGAGCTTGGCTTGCGTCGCATATTGAAAGCAAGATCACAGAATTCTGGAGGTAAAGGTGTACGGCAATTCATTGTTCCAGACTTGAATTTCAATGCGGAAGACTACTTTGATCTCATAGACTGGCAAAAAACTGTAATTACTGAACCACCTGTTCTCACAGACATTTCAGAAAATGACATTAAGATGTTCGTTGCCATTGGTGCTACCCCTGTGATCGACTTTCCAAAGTATCCATGCCACACACAGGCAGTGGAACGTTGCGTAAAACTAGTTACGGAAGCTTCTTTTGCAGTTTGCGGTGCAAAGTCAAGAGACGGATTTATACGTGTCCGGCTGGAATCACGTGAAAAAATGCCATATTTCAATACAAAAGCTGACTATAATTGCTGTTAGAATTTCAGCCTAACACTACTTTGTCAGTCAAAACAATAAGTATTGCTTTTATAAACCCCTAGCATTAGTAGGTCAATGGCTTTGTAGGGCCTATTTCAATTCTTTCTGCCGTGTTATAAAATTGCATTTTCTGCAACTTTCAGATGCAGATAAAAAAAAATTAAGAAATGTTGAACCATTACAAATGCTAATTATACATTAATATCTTGGTGTGTATGAGTGGATTAAATATAATCGCACTGGTAGTTATGGATGGTCATAATTAATTGTGTCAAATATGATACAAAGCACGATTTTGCAAAATGCGATTCTATATTTTTGAACATTCAAACCCTCTGGGGAGCATCAAAACTTAAAAATAATGCAAATAACCCTTACATATTATGAATCAGTATAACAAATGACAACTTTTGCCACCTATTACTAGTGTTTCAGTTGAAATATTTTTTTTCACATTGACCGACACTCCACCCTAGTATACGTGTCCATGTGGGTGCATGTGCCTACGCTTGGATGTATATGTATTGTCAAAAATTGGAACGTTTAGTTTTTCTTAGTTAAGTTTTGATTTATAATGATGGAATATAAAATATAAATTTCTGTAGACGTCACAATTATTGCAATGAACCTGTAAACACCTAGTATCTGTATATGAGCATAGGTGGCCCTAACCTGCGGGACTCTGCAATCCCTTCTGGCTTTCCTTTTGGTACCAAGAGTTTTCATGTTTACTCTGATGTGATGCTATATCTTGTTTGCTTCTTGGCTCAATAAAAGTTGATTGACTGATTGATATGTTATTGCATTATTACGTTATACATAATACTACTGCAGATTTGAAGGATTAAATAATCAGTAAATGTTTGAAATTTTAATAGATTTTAATTTTGTCTTTGTGTTATCGCAGTCCAAAACCAATAAAATTCATCGAACGATCTCGGGCTGGTACCCAGATGCTTTGTCTTTCATTCAGTCCAGGTTAGTCATTTATATTGACCCGATCATCAATTGGATTTTTTGTGTGGTGGGAGTTAAATGAACACTAGGTTTTTGCCATCTGATTTTGCCACTGTCAGTGTTCTTGTTGCTAAGTTGGCTAGTAAGTGAAGATGGAAGAGAAATTTCAAAATCAATTTTAGTCTATTCTGGGATTTTTGACCCCCAATTCCTCAGTTAGAAGTCCAGCACTCTAACCAGTAGTTAATTTTATTTAAAACTCGTCATGTACTTATCCAACGAAATTTTTTCTTTCTTTCGTACACGACCTTTGTAAAGAAGTGCAGGGTACGTAAGAACGAGGTTGGAATCTGTTGTTTCTGAAACTGCTGTAATAAAATTCTCTTTGTTCTCAATCAATCAATCGTAATTTATATAGCGCCCTTTCAAGGTAACTACTCAGAGGCGCTCCCGACCGAGATCAAGCGGGAAAAAAAGTTCTCTTTTCCTAAAACCTACTTCTTCTACACGTGAGGCCCTGTGACAGTGTGCACTGAGATCTGTTCTGAATGGTTCACCCTACCAGATGCGCTCTACAATTTATGCGTAAGTATAATAAAATACAAGACGGAAGAATTTTATTTCAAGGAATATGTATTGAACGTTTAGGTGGAGTGTTTCTGGCAACGGGAAGCACGGACCACGTCGTTAGAGTCTACTACTTCAGCGGCAACATTCCTGAGAAGATCTGCGAATTGGAAGCTCATGTGGTAAGACAAAGATTCTTTGCAGACCAGGAGGCAGCCGTGTTCTTCCAAGTTTTGTTTTCGGGTCTGCAGTATGAATGTATGAGCACAATTGCTAATAAGTTGCTATATAACGAGTGAAGGACTTGCTCAGGGTCCTTATGCGGCGGCTTGAGTTGGATGCGAACCTGTGACCTTACGATTCCAAGACACCGAACATACCCCTACACAACCGTCTCACTCTGCGTTGGTCTTCTGTATAATGTATTTTTACGTGTATATGCTCACTGCTCAACTAAAGAAACCTTGGCTTATATATTAGGGTTGCGAATTTTAGTGATAAATTTTGTTGTAATTGATTTATTTTTGCCTTGTTCAGTTTTTTTTTTTTTTTTTAATTGTTTCATTATCTGAAGTGACCATTTTCGGAGTAAACGACATTGTGAATGATGATAATGACGATAGGAATCTTTTGATTGGAATATTTACAAACCAATTTGCATTTGAGGATAAATGCTAATGGAAAATCGAAGACAGCAAAAAATTAATTTCTTTCAAAGTTTTTTATAGAGATCAAGTCGTTACAGCAGACTCGGTGACTACATTTTGGCAGTTTTTCAGGCTTTACATATCGTAGAACAAATTAATAGAATGCAATTGGTTAATCGTGTTTAAATTTTTGAAAATAATTAAAATTGTTTTTATCAGTACCATCTTTAGTGTAGTGCAATTGCTGTTGTTGAATTGCTGTTAGGATCGCATTGACAGCATCCAGTATGCCAATGGCGACGCACGGTTCTTGAGTGCGAGTAAAGATGGGACGGCTCGGATCTGGAGATTCGTGCGACAAGAATGGAAAGCAGTTGTCATCGACGCGTCACTGAAGATGACGACCAAGTGAGTGATGCTGCTTGTGTGGTGTAGTGGTGGCGTCAGTGCCTTGGAGCTGGAAGGTTCCAGGTTTGAATCCACCTCAAGCTGCCACATAAGGACCTTGGGCAAGTCCTTCATTCGCAATTGCTCAGCACTTCGACGTGAAACTCTGATGCAGTGTCCGCACTGTAGTCGGGAGTGCCTCTGAGTAGATAATTTGAAGGGGCGATATCATTGCTGTGTAGACTATGTGTGCTGTGCAATCTGATTGTATTTTATAAGTGAAATGTGATGTATTGGTGCGAATTTAACAATGTGATTTTAACAATGGTTGTATGATGTATTAATGTTGATTTAACCATATGTTGTCCTAAATTTAACTGTGATCATGATATGATAATGTGAACTTAACAACGCCTGTGACGTATCATGTGAACTTAACAGGGACTTATAAATGCATGTATGTTAATGTGAATTTAACGCGGCTGAGTGAGAAGCTGTGAATTTTCTATTTTGTCTACTTCTGTATAGTTTTCTTCTATTTGCTAGTTTTTAAATTTCTGCCTTCTGCAATCCTCTTTAAATCTTAATTAGCTTTAGATTCTTTGTTCTGTTAATTCTTCAATCGCATTTAAATGTCCAACCTCAGACTCCTCTGTTTCAACGTGCATTCGCACACTGACCCGACTTCTTATTTTCTTATGTATCAGACTTTGATCCGTCCTAAAACAGTCAAATTCTACGTTTGTCTAGCGATGAGTCTGAATTGCAATCGAGCGTCAAATACCGAGTGACGATGGCGTGCTGGAGCGCCGACGACCGCTACGTCATAACGGCCGTCAGCGACTTCACGCTCAAAGTCTGGAACTCGTTTACCGGTGAACTCGTTCAGGTGCTTCAGGTGAGAACTGTGTGAACCTTGACCCAGGGGATCGTTGTTGTCGGCGGACTAAGTTGATGATGACAGCGACTACTATGATGAATATGATAATTATGATTGTCTGTTGGCAACCAATAAGGGCACCCATCACATCCTACTACTCATTCATTGGCTTCCCTTAACGGCGCGTGAATTCAATATAAAATTTCCTTTCTTACCCAGCTCCTCGCTTCCTCTGTGATCTTATTCGGCAACCTGTCTCAACTACCACTGGACGTCCTCTCCGCTCTTTAGATCGTCATGACCTTATACCACGGTCTCGGACTGCTACAGCCCAGCATCGTGCCTTTGCTTTTGTCGGCCCTTTGCTTTGGAATGGCCTCCCCACTATAATTCGTACTCGGATCTTATTCTGGAAGCACTGCTGTTTCTGCGCGTTTCCTTAAGACTTTTCTTTTTCCAAAGGGATCTTCACACTGGGAGCGCCTCTGATTAGGTTGAACTGTGAGAGGCGCTTTATAAATCCAAAAATAGTATATAGTATGGTATTTTAGCGACGCCATCTGCCAATTGGAAAGTTGAGTGGACCTTTGGGAGGATAGTGGGAAGCGATCGTGCATCTGTGTAATCTTTGTGTCAGTGTGTTGCCATTACCATAATCTTCCTGTCGATGATCTTTCAGGGTCATGGAGACGAGGTGTTCGTTCTCGAGCATAACCCAATCGATGCTCGGATCCTGCTGAGCGCTGGTCATGACGGTAACATCATCATCTGGGACATGCTGTCCGGCGTCAAAATCAAAACCTTCTACAACATGGTAATGCGTCGTTTCCTTCATGCATTCGTTATTCTGTTAAGTGGTATTATACCTACCTACCTAGTTAGTGTCTAATATAATTGCAAACTCTTTGCGAAACTTTAAAATCATTGTTGAATTAAATGAGTTAAATTTTGGGTGTTCATGTTAATTGCATGTCGTTGACTTCAGTAAATTCGTCAGAGATTCAAGCGACACATTGTACTCTCAGGTCAACGGTACACTCAACAATGTCAACTGGAGATTCGACTATGTTAATTGTACACTTGACAATCTCAACTGTTTCTGATTGTGTCCAATGTACACTTTGTATGAGAAAGCATGCTGCCTACCTAAATGCGTTATACAAGTAGAATAAATTGTTAATTTTCAGGTAGGCCTATAAATAAAAAAATTGACTGAAAAGATGCATACATGCATAAATTGTAAGGTGTAAAGTGAAAGTCTCACGAAACCCACAGAACTGATGTGCTAAACATTGCATGGCACTTGTAGATCGAGGGCCAAGGTCATGGCGCTGTTTTCGACTGCAAATGGTCACCAGATGGCCAGAGTTTTGCGGCCACCGATTCTCACGGATTCTTTCTCTACTTCGGGTTCGGCTCAAACGACAAGTACAAACGGGTGGGTAACCAAGTGGTTCTGCAATTGTCCTTTTTAAACTATGAACATCGTGGCATGTTTAACCCTTTGAACCCGGCGGGCCGGTTTTCCGGCCCGTTATCCTTAGAGTTACAGGAGCTCAGGGTTCAAAGGGTTAAGTTTCATTAGAAACTTATACATGGTTATTATGGTTATTTTATCTATATATGAATTTCTAATTCATTTGTAATTTGTAGTATTTTATTTTGAGAGGGTTTTGATATTTGTAATTATTTTGGTATCTATGAGTAATTAATGTCTGTTAATTCAAAAAATATTGATTAAAGATTTATTAGCAAGTCTTAGAAATCTGTGATTTAGCAATGTTGTTATTTTGCGTGATTTCGCATATCTACCAATCTGATCTATCTTTCGGTGGAAGTTATTTCGTGCCAGTTCAAGATAACTATTCAGCGGCACTCCTGAGCCAGGCACAGCCACAGAAGAAAGTCTTGCATAGTTTATAAAACGAGTATACGATAATGACACGTACATATTATGATGTTTATGTCAATATTTTATCTAATTGTAAGTGGCATGCATCTTAATTGTTTCCGTAGCTACCTGAGGAGATTTTCTTCCATACCGACTACCGTCCACTGATCCGTGACGGCAACAACTACGTTCTGGATGAGCAAACACAGCATCCGCCACACATGATGCCACCGCCGTTCCTCGTCGATATCGATGGAAACCCGTATCCGCCGAAGTTCCAGAAGTTCGTTCCAGGTCGCGAGGAATGTCAGGACTTGATGCTCGTTCCACTTGTCGTGACAACAGCCAATGGTAGTAGCTCCCTAGTTGTAATCGTAATCAGATCAGTGTATTAATTGATTTTAACAGTGATTGATGTATTAATGTTTATTTAACAATGACTGTGATGTATCAATGTGAATTTAACAATGGCCGTGGTGTAGTAATGTATTAATGTATAATGGCTATGATGTATTAAAATGTGAAAGATTAGAAATATATTGAAATTAAAAGAATCAAAACGTGGGGCGCTGTGGTGTAGTGGCGGCGTCGTTGCCTTGAAGCCGGAAGGTTTGAGGTTCGAATCCACCTCAAGTCGCTGCGTAGGGACCTTGGGCAAGTCCTTCACTTGCAATTGCTCAGCGCTTCGGCATGAAACTTCGATGCAGTGTCCGCTCTGCCGTCGGGAGCGCCTCTGAGTAGAGAGCTTGAAGGGGCGCTATAAAAAATGCACATACAAACAAACAAATACAAACAAAAACAAACATCACAGTTGCATTGTCTCTGTGAGCGATCGAGAAAAATTGTTGAAGGAATCATTTTGAGGATTCTGCTTTGCTTTCTTTTCCAGGTGACCGTGAAGTGGTTGACGACCTTCGAGGCGAGATGCAAGCGATGGCGGTGGAAGCCAGCGATCCTCCGGTGGAAGTGAATGTCGTGGTGGAAGAACGACCGATCATCGACGAGATGATCGCACGGATGCAGCACGAGCAGGATCAGAGGTTGGGAGAGGATCAGAGGATCCCGGAGGATGGGGAGCCGGAGCACAACCGGAATCATCGCATGGAAAGACGTGACGGTTAGTGATTGTTTTTAGGTTAAAAGGAAAAGAAAACTGATCAGTGCGTGTGAAATTAGTTGTGGTATGTCGCTCCTAAAAGTGCATTGTGGATGTCACCAGATTAAATAGGTATAATGGAATTATTAGTCCTGATAAATGATGGTCTTAATCCTTTTCCCGTTTGCCCCGAGAATATCCGCTGAAAACGAGCTTAAAATTTAAAAATGAACTGGTAAAGGGTTAAATTAAATACTAGTATTTTATTCGTTTATCTTAGCAGAAGCTGATAGAAACAGGGAGCACTGTTAGGTAGAGAAAACAATTTATTAGAATGAATCTTTGCCTAAAATTGTCTTTTATATCGATGATTTATTTGAATTTATCTTTGGATGAGTGTAGAAATTTACATAAATTACATATTTAAGAAAAAGATTGTCTATTTCATGTTTATATACTATGCTATTGAGATTAACTAATTTGTCATCATTAATAAACTTAGGGTAGCCCGCTATAAATGGTCAGATACAACACATTTAAACATTTGTATACATTTGCGTGTCAGTTCAGTTGATTTCCATTGCATGTGGTGTTGTCCGTAGGTGGAAGAGCGCGAAGGACACGACACAGTCGAGACGTGGACCGCATGCGCCAGCGTCACGAGGATGACAATCCCATTCCACAGCCAGGCGCTCCGTCCAACCACTGCATCTGGATGAAGCGAGACCTCGTCAAGGAAGTGGAACGGAGTGTCTATGTGTATGTAGTAGGAGTTGATTGATGTTTGTTTCTCAGTCTCAACCCCAACAAGTTTTGGTCCTTCAA
Organism: Lumbricus terrestris; assembly: GCA_949752735.1. Lineage (NCBI taxonomy): Eukaryota > Metazoa > Annelida > Clitellata > Crassiclitellata > Lumbricidae > Lumbricus > Lumbricus terrestris. The sequence goes on along the minus strand of OX457041.1, from coordinate 5,658,482 downwards.
GAATGGAAACCAAAATCCACCCATGATGTCTATCGTCTAGCATCGTGTCCTGGGCAGTGCGCTTGTCTACGTTTAGGAACTCTTAAGTACTTTGGCTTCGGCTAGCTGTGGTCTTTGCTATCAACCTCTAGAGGCGATTTCGTGGTTTCTTATGCACGCACAGCTATCAGACAGAATGGGGATTTCTCGATTGTCTGTGTCTCTGTTTGCCTGCGTTCCCTTCCATCTTAGGCTTGTCTAACTTCTTTTATGAACTTACTGAAGACTTTTCTTTTCGATTGTGCTTGGGTCAGGCTCATATCTGAATATTTTCTTGATGTGGCACTATATAAATTCCTGAGATAGATGAATGGACAGGTCTAACCAGTTGGCTCTTTGTGTTTTTAGTACGTTTGAGAAATGGCGAGGTGCGAAGGCAGAAGAGGAAACGAAGCTATACATGCACGAGAGAAGGAAGAAACCTCTCCTACCGTCAGAGGTTTGTGGCAGATTTTGAATCCTCTTCAGAGATATTACGTGGCCAGAGGATATTACGTGGTCATAAGATATTACACAATCAGCAAGTATTCTGTGGTTTGGAACTTAGGATGCATTACATGGTAAGCAGGGTTTAAATGGTCAGAGGGTGTTAATGCAGTGGTCATTAGGTATTACCACCTGGGTCGTTATACGGTCAGAAGGTGTTACATCCATGGGCAGAAGTTACTAACTGCTGGAACATACTGTCCAGACACCAACATAGAACAAAACTTACCAATACATGATCTGTGATCAATTGTCTTGCCAATATTCCAGCTTGTTACCCTGACGTCATGGTTACTTAATGCATATACTTGCCGCATCGTATATCTTTTATCGTTTTCTTTTGCACCAGCTTGACTCGAGTGATTCGGGAAGCTACATGCGAACGCGACGACACCAGAAGCACGGCCATGGATACAGTAACCGTGGCAACGAGGAAACTGGTCGCAACCGGCTGGTGACTAGAGCGCTCTATGACACCGAAACAGAGGTAGAAACACCCACACAGACCTCTGAGCCCCACCTTTGGTTCTCTGCGTTTGAGCCATTATGGCAGTTGTATCGCACTTCAATGTCATCCATGTCGAAGTCTTCAGATAGTTATGAACCTGTCACTGCTCTGTATTTGAATGTGGAATTCTCTCATCCTCGGTGCTAGAAGGATGATCTTTTTTCTGTCAGCAAACTCTGATGCATGCTTTGATAAATTATGCCCAACACACTTATGTACATTCTTGTTACAATCGTTCATTTGTACATATGTACATAATATACATGTACATACGTTCATTCATGCATATGTACATAATATGTACATATGTTCATTCATGCATATGTACATAATATGTACATATGTTCATTCTTACATATGTACATAATATGTACATGCGTTCATTCATGCATATGTACATAATATGTACATACGTTCATTCGTACATATGTACATAATATGTACATACGTTCATTCATACATATGTACATAATATGTACATATGTTCATTCTTACATATGTACATAATATGTACATGCGTTCATTCGTGCATATGTACATAATATGTACATACGTTCATTCGTACATATGTACATAATATGTACATACGTTCATTCATGCATATGTACATAATATGTACATATGTTCATTCTTACATATGTACATGTCCTGATTGGTCTTAGGGATCTTTATATGCCATTGCTATTAAATTTTAATTCCAGTTTATAGATAACTTCGCTGTCATGCATGCAAGGTTACCTCGTTGTCCCTATGAATCAAACTTTCACAGTGCCGCTGAAAAGCTTCATTATGACCAGTCCATTTTTCTGGAATAAGTAGTCTGCATTATAATAATCGTCTTTCTTTGCCCCTCTTCCGCAATCCGTTGAAATCCATTCTCTTTGATTGTGGTTTGGTGCTGTCAGGTTGGGAGCACCTCTGAGGAGTTTCTCTGAGGTGGTGCTATATAAATTATCTGAGGAATTTATATGGTGCCACTTCAAGATTACGGTTTCGATCATGTATATCTTTCTGTGTGATTAGGGATCGTCTGCGACTGAAGATCTGAGCGATCATGACAAGTCGACGTCAGTTCCAATTGTTGACGTGGAGCAACCACCGTCTGCTGCGGCTGCTGCTGCATTCGGAACAGACAGGTGAGGACGATTATTGAAGGAAAGGTGATATTCATTCGGAAATTTATATAGCGCCCCTTCGTGAAGAAAGCTACTCGGAGACGCTAAGAGGGTAAAATCCATCATGACTCTGTGAGTGGATCTGTGAACTGATACACACAAGGGTCATTCCGCCTCAATTCAACAAATGGCTCCAGCTCGACCATTTTGGATTTTAATGAAAATTTTTCAGAATGTTTATTATGGTATTAGAGGAAACTATACCAAATTTTAGATCAATATCCTAAGTGGTTTTGAAGATATTAATTTTCAAAGACGTCTGGGGTGACCTCGTTTTTGATGTTTTGAAAGTCGCGTCTAAATTTGTAGCAACGTTCAGAAGCTCATAACTTCATTAATATAGCAGATAATTTTATGAAATTTTCAGGATGTTTAGTTTTTGTGGTTTAGATGACATGCTGAAGAAATGAAAGATCAGTGTTGAAAATTCTGATGTTAGGACCCAACTGAAAATGGTTAAAAAAAAACTTGCGGATGTCTGACGGTCATACTTTGCTGCCCTGGTGTGGCCAAATTGAATTTTTTTAAAAGAATATTTTAACAACTTGTGATACTAATGTAGTTTCTCTACAAAAATATGCAAAAATTTTGAATTTCTGATGCATGCCTACTACCATATGGCCTTCCAAATTTGGAAAATTCCATTCCGAAGACCATTTTCAAGGTCAAAGATCATCATGTTTGATAGGTCATGGAGCAATAAAATTTACATCATTGGAAAGAGCAGCTCAGATACTCTAAGTTCACCAAAAATTGTGATGATGTCTCTTCTTGTTCGTGCAATATTTTTTTTCCAATTGTGGCAGTTTTCTGCATTCGCGAGTTTATAATGGAGTCAATATCAGGGCATTATATTGTGAAATAATATCTGTAATAAGTCAAATTTATCAGATTTCAGTCTCCTCATCTTCCTCAGGTCTTGAAGTTATTAGGTGGATGTCTAACTTGATGAGTCACTATCATATGAAAGATATATCTAAGAGATACACATGCCCGAAAAAATGTAAATTGGCATTTGTGCAACATTTACAAATTTATAAATTTAAAATCCCAAGTACTACAACCCAGATTCTTGCATATTTGGAAAGAACACAAAAAACTGATTAGATGAAAAAAATATCAGTCCTCTGGTTAATTTCCTGGCTGTGACATGGCAGTCCAAACTTGCTGGATCATGCCATTTTTCGTGATTAGTTTTGTGCCACTTGAATTAAAGCTAATCACGAGAAAACGGCACGATCCAGCAAGTTTGGACTGTCATATCACGGCTAGGAAATTAACCAGAGGACCGATACTTTTTTCATCTAATCAGTTTTCTGTGCTAGTTCCAAGTATGCAAGAATATTTGTGGTAGCCCTTGTGATTTTCAATTAATAAATCTGCAGATGTTGTACAAATGCCATATTACATCATTCACGAGAAACGGCCTGATCCACCAAGTTTGGACTGCCATGTCACAGCCAGGAAATTAATCCGAGGACTGATATTTTTTTCATCTAATCAGTTTTTTGTGTTCTTTCCAAATATGCAAGAATCTGGGTTGTAGTACTTGGGATTTTAAATTTATAAATTTGTAAATGTTGCACAAATGCCAATTTACATTTTTTCGGGCATGTGTATCTCTTAGATATATCTTTCATATGATAGTGACTCATCAAGTTAGACATCCACCTAATAACTTCAAGACCTGAGGAAGATGAGGAGACTGAAATCTGATAAATTTGACTTATTACAGATATTATTTCACAATATAATGCCCTGATATTGACTCCATTATAAACTCGCGAATGCAGAAAACTGCCACAATTGGAAAAAAAATATTGCACGAACAAGAAGAGACATCATCACAATTTTTGGTGAACTTAGAGTATCTGAGCTGCTCTTTCCAATGATGTAAATTTTATTGCTCCATGGCCTATCAAACATGATGATCTTTGACCTTGAAAATGGTCTTCGGAATGGAATTTTCCAAATTTGGAAGGCCATATGGTAGTAGGCATGCATCAGAAATTCAAAATTTTTGCATATTTTTGTAGAGAAACTACATTAGTATCACAAGTTGTTAAAATATTCTTTTTTAAAAATTCAATTTGGCCACGCCAGGGCAGCAAAATATGATCGTCAGACATCCGCAAGTTTTTTTTTAACCATTTTCAGTTGGGTCCTAACATCAGAATTTTCAACACTGATCTTTCATTTCTTCAGCATGTCATCTAAACCACAAAGACTAAACATCCTGAAAATTTCATAAAATTATCTGCTATATTAATGAAGTTATGAGCTTCTGAACGTTGCTACAAATTTAGACGTGATTTTCAAAACATCAAAAACGAGGTCACCCCAGACGTCTTTGAAAATTAATATCTTCAAAACTACTTAAGATTTTGATCTAAAATTTGGCATAGTTTCCTCTAATACCATAATAAACATTCTGAAAAAATTTCAGTAAAATCCGAGATGGTCGAGCTGGAACTTTCTGAAAAATTTGTTGATTTGACGTGGAATGACCCACAAGCCACTAGTAGTTCAGGACGTTTGATTATGAGAGGTGATCCACCAAGAAGGTACACCCGTACACGATTCTACTGAGTGGCTGTGCGGGCAAAGGAACGAGGAGAACACCCTGCTCGGTAGAGCGAAGACAGCGGTGACCTGGTGCCAAGGGCAGATGCAGAAATTTTCGAGGGGGCCAAAATTTTCGGTCTTGGGACAGGAAAAAGGTTCGTCTTGGTCGCCGAAAAATCTGATGACCTTTTTTAGTCATTTGTCTTGAATTCTCAAGAAAAGATACAATTTTTTCCGCCAAAATAGTTGATAACCTTTTTTTAGTCATACGGACCTCATATACGGACCTTGTGGGCATGGGGAGGGTCCAGCGGAACTCTTCATGTGGGAGGCCACGTCAACTTTCCAAGCCAGAATAGCTGGTCAAAAATAAATAAATTTCTAAATGGGGTGGGCCATGGCCGGATTGCCCCCCGCTGGATCCGCCCCTGCCTGGTGCCCTCGGTGTAGTCATCACTGAGAGACAGGTAAATGAAAACTATCAGTAGCTTCTCTTAAATTTTTATTTTATTAAATTAAATTTATTTGTTAATTGCATTTCAGCGATTCCACCGAATATTCCGACTGGGTCCCGGACGACGGTGCGACATTGCAGCCACCAAAGCGTCGGTCGCAGAGAAAGCGAAGACGACCCAGATGGCGCTCCCCAGATGATGAGGATTCGGATGAGATGGGGACGGACGAAGAGGGCGAGGAGGGGGAAGAGGAGGACGATGAGGAGGAAGAAGAGGAGGAGGAGAAGAAGGATGAACAACGAGCGACGCCGAAGAAGAAGGCGTTGGCTGTGGCGAAGAAGAAGAAGAGGAAGAGGAAGTCGAACGAACGCACGAAGGAGGTTTGACGATTTCTGGGTTTTTTTTAAGATAAAATATTTACGTTGGGGAAATCGGTGGACATATGAGGGAACATAAAAACCATGCTCTACATCTCATCTAATAGATTGTGACCGATAATCTAAGCTACAATTCTAGCAGATAATCTACGAGATGAGGACCTTTCCTTTGTCATTAAGAAAGCGGATTTTATTATCGTTATGATAGACTGGATTATCACTTACTGTGCTTTATTATTATTAATATTTTTTTTTAAATTTTATTTTATTTTTTAAATTATTATTATTCAGTTTTTATGTAGCACATTGTCAAAATTATTCACTCAGAAGCGCCCCAGTCCATCCATGGCTAAATAAGGCAGTGTTTAAGTTTGAAAGGTACACGGTGATTTGGGTTCCAGGCACAATGCAACAGTGCCAGGATCCAGGGCCAGCCACCCAGAGAAAGAGTGTTGCTGCATTATAGTATGAAGATTATTAAATCTGAAAGAAGAATAGGCGCTATATAAATGCATTTATTGAATGTTGCATCCGATGATCTTGTTCTCTTAGCGTCAGAAAGTCCTTGATCATCGGAACGAGATCCGTGAGGTTCCGAATGAGTTCCGTCCCCCGGAGTGGCTGACGAGCGCGATGCCCCGAAAGGCCCCCTACTTTCCGCAGATGGGGGACGAGGTCATCTACTTCATGCAGGGACATCGCCAGTACATCGAGGCCGTCAAGACCAACAACACCTACCAGATCAATCCGAACAAGGCCCAGCCGTGGAACAAGCAACCTTATCTACGAGTAGGCGCTGTTGTTGTGTAATTGTGGTTGGCACTGTTCTTATCTCAGAGTAGGCACTGCTATTGTATTCTTGTTTAAGAGTAGGTGATGTTATTGCGTTATTGTGTAAGTATAGGCATCATTCTTGTCTGAGAGTAGGTGCTGTTCTTATAAGTAATTACTGTTCTTGTCTAAGAATAGGCACTATTATTTTGTTATTGTCAAAGAACATACACTGTTGTCTAACAGCAAACACCATTCTTGTTTAAGAATAGGTGCTGTTCTTTTAAGTTATAAATTTATGTTCTTATAAGAAATTGCTGTTCTTTTTAAGAGTAGCTGCTGTTCTTTTCTGCAAGTAGGTTCAGCTGTTTATCTGAGAGTAGATATATGGGTTTTTATGTAAGAGTTTACATGTTCATTACCGAGGGTAGGAGTCAAAGGGTATGCACTGGTTTTATCTAAGACTTTGTGCAATTTTTATCTAAGAGTAAACACAGTTCTACATATTAAAAAGGTTGTTAGTAATAAAAGTGATGAGGTTATAATAATGATTATAATGGTAAAGATGATGGTGATGACATTGATGATAATTGATAACAACGACAAAGATGATGCTGATATTATTTGTGATGACTATGATGACAGTACATAGTTCATTGTTGTAGGAGCAAGAGCTGATGAAGGTTGTTGGAATTAAGTACGAGATAAAACCGCCTCGACTCGTTTGTCTCAAGTTGGCTTTCATCGATCCAGAGTCGAGCAAACTCACTGGAGGGACGTTTACGATCAAGTTAGACTTAGATTCATACTCGATTTAATTTTTTTAAAGTTACCCCTTTTTTGGTATCTACCTTGAAATTCTATCTGTATTCTTGTTGTTTCTTGAAACTTTTTATTCATATTTTGAGTTTTTCAGACGAGCTGCAGTGTGAATATCTAGCTTAGGATTTTATGTTTTTGAGGTTTTTATAAGGTCTTGAACTTTGACTCAAATTTTCTTGTTTTTTTATGGTTTTGTCACTGAGTCAAATGGTATGGCAAATTTCTTCAAGGATTCCTATCTTAACCAATCCATCTTCATATTTTTGTCGTGTCGTCATGAGCCCACGTGAGCAGCTGGTCTGGCCCTCCTCTCTCTGATCCCTATGGCAACCATGCTTTGACTTATACTAGACATCGTGCCTGGACAACTCTCTGATATGTTGCAGCCCTGTCATTAGCATTAGATTTGTTTTTTTTTATGAATTTAGAGTTTACAGTTGCAATCAGTTAGTACAGTCAGTTCAGATGATTCTTGCAATTGTTGTTTGTTTACAATTTATGAAGTCTTAGGACTGCGTACTGTTTGTTGTTTAGATTTCATGACATGCCGGGCGTCATTGACTTTGTCATACTACGACAGACGTACGACATCGCCATGAGTCGCAACTGGATCGTTGGTTCGTGATATTAAATTCTATTGTTCTGTTGATATGGCGTTGATTCCGAGATTTTTCCAGATAGGAACTCTTGTTGTTAACAATATATATTTTCCAGAGAGTAGCTATTATTGTTAACAATAATTATTCTCCAGAGAGCTGCGCTTATTGTTAACATTAATTATTTTCCTGAGAGCAATTCTTATTGTTGACAGTAGCCTATTTAATGATTTTCCACAGAACAACTCTTATTGTTAACAATAATTATTTTCCAGATGCTGCTATGTCAGATAACATCTGAAATGTCTGAAGTTACAGATTGATTAAATACCATCCTGTCCATCGCATAACTGGACATTGTGCAAATTTTACAATTACAATTTAACATTGTTATTTTAAATTCAAAGAATCTCAACAGCATCATTATAACTTACAATTACAAGTTTATCATTAATACTTTACAGTCATTGAACAACTAGAACTTTACTATTATGATATATAATAACAATTTTACCATTACATTCTTACAGAATAACAATTAAACTTTAACAAAGTTACAACTTCAACAATATAACGTTTCAGTTTTACCATCACGACTTTACGATAAAAATTTTAGTTTTACGACTGCAATTGCACAGAAAGCTTATTTCAGATTGTCTAAGCACCAGCCTGTCCAGTTCGTAACTGGACACTTGGCAAGTGTATATACATTACACTTATTTACTTCTATTTATATATAAATCCGTGTTTCCTGATTTGTTAGACGGCCGGTTTCGCTGTCTAATCGACGACACGTGGTGGTTCGGAATCATCACGGCCAGGGAACCGTTCCAAGACGAATATCCGGACAGCATGTTCCAGTGTATGGTCGTACAGTGAGTAGTCTACTCTAATTGTGGGGCGCGGTGGTGTAGTGGTGGCGTCGTTGCCTTGAAGCCAGAAGGTTTGAGGCTCGAATCCACCTCAAGACGCCGTGACCTTGAGCAAGTCCTTCACTTGCAATTGCTTGAACGCTTCGGCGTGAAACTTCGATGCAGTGTCCGGTGTCCGCGCTGTAGTCGGGAGCGCCTCTGAGTAGAGAGCTTGAAGGGGCGCTATCGAAATGGAGAAATAAATAAAATAAATAATAGAATGTCTTTTGTGGGTTCATCTATATTTTACATATGCAGAAAATCGTATTTTCAAACCCACTTCCTACTTTATAGGTGTAAAAATTGCAATGGTAAACAGTAGTTGGTAAATTTTAATGGTGAGGTTGTCATGGTGAAATTGTAATTATGTATTATAACATTTGAGTTGTGTTTGTTAGATTTTAACAATAAGATTGTGAAGTTGTAATGGTAAAATTGTTGCTGTAACAGTTGTAACTGTAAAATTGCAGTGGTATGGCTGTAATTGTAAAGTTGTGACCGTAAAGTTGTAATTGCTTGTAAATTGTTCATTTTGTGGCTTTTTCCTTTCAGCTGGGACAACGGCGAACAGGAGCGACTAAGTCCGTGGGATCTGGAGCCTTTGGATCGGCACCGTAAGTAGTCATGTAATCAATTGTAATAAGGATTGCACCAAATTGGTGATTAAGACCTTTATTTTTGACCAGGCCTGGGCTGGGAGCACCTCTGAGTGGAATCTTGAAGAGCGCTGTAAAATTGACGATTGATCGATGTATTGATTGATTGACGATTGATTGAATTGATTGATCTATCTAATCATTTGGTTTACATATCCGCACACATCATCCGTTACGTTTAACGATGTTTCAGGCGTTCCTGTTTCTCGCGACGGAAGCCTTCCAGCGACGGCTCAGGAATTGAGCGCCATGTCGTACCGGTGCAAGCCATCCGATTGGCCGTCGCAGGGCTGCGACGCCGAATGCGAGCGCATCGTCCGCGGCCTTGAGCAGATCATGAGCCTTTCGATCGCTGAGCCATTCCTCGTTCCGGTTGATCTCAACGCTTTCCCGATCTACGCTATGATCATAGAATATCCAATCGATTTGAGCACGATTAAAGAACGGCTCGAGAACCGGTTCTATCGGCGGATCGCGGCGATTCAGTACGACGTCCGACAGATAGAACACAACACGAGAACGTTTAACGAGAAGAACAGCAACATCGTGAAGTTTGCGAAGATTGTCACCGAACTCTGCTTGCGACTCATCAGGTTTGTTTGGTCGTTGGTTTATCGTTCGTTTATTGTTTATCGTTAGTTTATTGTTTATCGTTAGTTTATTGTTTAGCATTAGTTTATTGTTTAGCATTAGTTTATTGTTGTTAACAATGATCGTAATCGCGTCCTCTGGTCATACTCTCTCGTGTTTTCAGTAACGGCTATTGGCCTGACCTTTGAACTGGGCCACTGTATAACTTCCATTTCCTGTTAAAGATCGTCGTAACTTTATCTCGCGTATTCTGTTTGGACACACACCTACTAACATAATAATATCTTGTCTTTTGTCGTGACAGTCGTTCTTTGCAGACGCCGTGAACAATATCGTCTGTTGAAGTTGCGTCTGTGTTAACTTAATACTTCTAATAAACGAATTGATTGATTGATTGATCGATCGGTTCATATTGATTGATTCTGATTGATTTTTTCTGATTAATTGATTCTGATTGATTGGTTCATATTGATTGATTCTGATTGATTGGTTCTGATTGATTGGTTCTGACTGATTGGTTCTGATTGATTGGTTCTGATTGATTGGTTCTCACAGTGACCCATCTTGTTACGACGTCATGGCGCTCTACAATAAACTAACGAAGGATTCTCAATTCGCCGTTCTCAGCCCAACCGTGCGAAGTGAGGATGGCAGTTCCGCTGATGAAAGCGCCCACAGGACAGCGGCCCGTGAGGGGACGTCTTCAAGACGTAGTGTAAACCAGGTCAGGTTAATAATGCCTTGACCTAGTTTCATTAATGCCTTAACCTAGTTTCATTAATGCCTTGACCTATGTCATGTGATGAATAAACATATGTTGAGGGATTGATTGACCTAGATGTTGATCATCTTGTTGTATGGAATCACTGGCGTGTGATGATGATTTTGTTTGTGCTTGTGAAAAAGCATCGAATTGGAATATGTGTTTTGAAAACATGCATTTACTGTGCATTTGTGTATGTAGAATTTGCATTGAATTTTTACATATAGGATTTGCATCTGGAGTTTACATAGAGGATTAACAATATATTTGCATATGGGAATTACATTTGATTTACGTATATTATTTGCATTTGATTTACACCTACGACTTGCATTGGATTTGCGTATAGGATTTATATTAGGTATGCAATTATACATCTAAGATTTACATTGAAGTTGCATTTGAGATTTGTATTAGTGCTCATTTACATTGGATGTACGTATAGGACTTACAGTAATTAGATTTTCATATTGTATTTGTCAACATTAAATTTATTTATTGTTTGTTTACACTAGATTTACTTATAACATTTTACATTTTGTTCATTGATAGTGTTTACAATTACATTTATGTGCAATTGTGTATGGATGTCTTAGCATATCTTACAGGATACAACAACTCAATGATATCATTGAATAAATGCACGAAATTCTTTAGAAGGTGACATAAACAGTCCCAATAAACTGTTTCAAGCGCTTGATTTTCTGATTATCTGATTTGATTTGCTGCAGATGTTGGCACGGTCTTCAAAGAGGCGTCGTCGGCGTCAAAACAGCAACATGCTCGATCCAAACGCGTGGAAGCAGGACTGTGCTCTCCTTCTCGAAACGATGCTCGAGAGCGATGACTCCATTCCATTCCGACACGCCGTTGAGATCGAAGAATTTCCAGTTAGTGTTGAAGGTTTTAGATGAGAAATAATTTGATTATGATTTCGTTTATTCAACAGCCGGTTACAATGCATAATTATGCAGTTGAAACAATTCTCAAGAATGGAGATCACAGGATACGCAAAACACAGAATATACAAATCTTAACTATACTAACAGAACAGACACAGCCTGCAATTATAATGATATAATCGGCGCTAATAGCAGCCTGCAAAGCATGTCCACCGACGGGGCGTGAATTCGTTACCTCTTGCTCTCTACGCCAGTGTTCCACCAGAACAGCGCACCGTTGAGATTGACTCAGAAGCTCCAGTTTCATCTTATTCAAAAAATGCCAAGCTTCAAACTTATAATGGGTGCATTGGAGTAGGGAGCGCTTCTGAGTAGTTTCCTTGAAATGACGCGATAAAAAATTTCCAAATGAATAGAGGAAAATGTATGCATTACCTTAGTGGTGATCTTGTGATGTATATTAATGTGATATTTTGTGATGTATGTGATATTTTTGTGGCTTCAGGATTACCTCCAGGTCGTGACGTCACCGATGGATCTTGGAACGGTGCGTGGTCGTCTGACATCCGGTGCGTATGACTCGGCTCTCGAGTTCTGCAAAGACGTTCGACTCGTCTTCAAGAACTCGAGAAGCTACAACACCAACAAACGCTCTCGGGTGTGTAACTCGCGTGACCTTCGTTTATTTCAAAAATGAGAAATTCTGGCTGACATATTTTGTCGGTCGAAGTGCATTAAATAGAAACAGTAAAAATTAATGTTAACAAAAATGTCATTTGATGGCTGACCAAGAGAACCGGGGGAATAAAGTTTTTAACATCTTTTTCTGATAGAACTGATGAATGGATTGTTTTCAATTTTTCATATTCCTTTTGTTTGATCTGAGCTGTGTGCTGTCTATTTGCGTTTAGATCTATGCGATGACGTTGCGACTGTCGGCCATGTTTGAAGACCAGTTCCAGGGAATTCTCAGCGAGTTCAACTCGTCGAATAAACATCGGAAAAACCCGCATCGAACGAGGTCAGAGGTCAAATCGTGTTCTCTAAGTTTCTCCCGTCTGATCTAATCCGACAGCTTCTATGGTTAATCTAATCTTATTCAATGACTTCTATTGTGCCATTATTGTACTTTAAAAAACATCTGGTTGCTTCAAAAAGTCACAATTGATTGGAAAAGGGACCTTGAGCGAGTCTTTCACTCGCAATTCCATCAATAGATGTTTGGTCATTAAATATCGGTGCTATAAAAATGTGTAATAAGGAGATGATTGTGTGCTAGTAGCTAAGTAAGTATTTATGTCTACATGTCTGCTGGTTTCAGTGGATAATGGAGCTTCATAAATGCAAGAATTATACAATGGGAGGCACGGGTTGAGTAGCTGTGACAAGGTTTGTAAAAAAAAATTGAACATTTTTAAATGTTTGTTAAATGTTTGCTGAACATTTGTTGAATGTTGGTTAAGCATTTGTTGAATGTTTGCTTCATGTTTGTTGAATGTTTGCTTCATGTTTGTTGAATGTTTGTTGAATGTTTGCATCTTTTTTAGCCACAGACGGTTTGATCATGGTGCCACCACGAGCCAGTCTCTCCGTTCTTCCCATCCGGCTTTCTCCAACTTCACAACGCCATCAAACATCGAGGCGCTTCCTGGAGAGGCGGTGACGTCACGGAGACGGAATCTTCCGCGGATTCAAGGTTCCTCATCGTGTTCCAACCCTCGACCAGGTAATCGAAAGTGTAATCCGATATTTATATAGCTCTGCAATAGAATTTCTTTTTGATGGTTGCTATAGTGACTGGTTGCCATGCCGCTTTGTGAGAGGGTTGCTATGGCGACTGGTTGAAGGAGAGCTTTGACAACTGTGTGCTAGCAAATACGTACATACATACATACAAAAACTTAATACAATTAATTTTAAACATACATATATAAATTTACATTTGCATGTTAGTTTTCAGCTTTGGCTGTACGGATAACATACACACTGTTTCAGGGTTGGTTTCTTGAAGAGGTGCTATATAAATTTCAGAATGAATGAATGAATACATTTGTAAGCAACACATAACACAGACTGTAGATTTGTGGATAATGTCATTGTAAGTTGCAACTCCCTGGTAATAGCTTCTGAAGAACTGTGAATAAATTCAAGGAGACGACAAGTTTTTCTTCAAAACGACGTTAATAACAATCTGAGTGTGAACTGTTTTCCAGCAAAACGTCTGCGTGCCGTCGTCAGCGACTCCGAGTCGGAGCTCCACGCCAGAGGTCAGACTTCGGCCGACTTCTCGCAGCCGAGTCGGCGAATCAAGACTCGCTCAAAAGTCCCGCCGAAGAGGCTGAAGTATCGTGGTGGTGCGGACGAAGAGGACGATGAGGAAGATGAGGATGGTTTGCAGAACCACAAGTCGGAGGAGGAGGAGGTGGAAGAGGAGGACGACTCGGATGAGGACTTCCAGGTGAGGAGGCGGAAGAAGCAACCGGTGAAGAAGGCGGCAAAGAAACCACCAAAGGTCAAGAAGTCAAGTAAGACGAGAGTAGTCTGATTTCGTCTTTTTTGAAGGACTTTTGCTGCTAATTTAATCTCTGGACTTCTATTATAGCTGATGTAATTTAAGGACTTTTATGGCTAATCTAATTTAAGGACTGTTATGGCTAATCTGATATAAGGACTGTTATGGCTAATCTGATATAAGGACTGTTATGGCTAATCTGATATAAGGACTGTTATGGCTAATCTGATATAAGGACTGTTATGGCTAATCTGATATAAGGACTGTTATGGCTAATCTAATATAAGGACTGTTATGGCTAATCTAATATAAGGAATATTATGGCTAATCTAATTTAAGGAATATTATGGCTAATCTAATATAAGGAATATTATGGCTAATCTAATTTAAGGACTGTTATGGCTAATCTAATATAAGGACTATTATGGCTAATCTTTTCTGAGAACTTCTAAGGACTGATTTATTTGAATATTTTTCTGACTTACTGATAATGAAGCTGACTATTTGATGAATTTTTCAGATTATTTGTTTATTTAGGATCTTTTATATAAATAGCACCCCTTTTAGGTAGGCTGCTCAGAAGGGATCCTGGCTAAGCCATGTCCAAATAGCACAGTTTTGAGATTCTTGAGAAACAGAGTGGAGTGTCCATGGTCGATGCAGAGCCCAGTGCAAGAGGAAGTCCATTCCAGGTTGTTGGGCAATCCACCAGGTTAACTCAAAATGAATGTGAACAATTGACGATTCCAAGGCTGTATTTAAGAAATTTTTAGAACTGCACAATCCTTTCTTTCCTTTCACATCCTCAATGGTAAATTACTACCAATCGGAGGAAAATGGTCTTTTTCAACTAGTTTTAACTGCACAGAACTGCTTCTAAATCTTTCTACAACTGCACAAATCCATTTAGAACTGCACATTTTGTGTACAACTGCACGTTAAAAAAGCCCTGGACGATTCTTATTAAATGACAATTGATCCAATTACTTAATAACTCTCTGACTCGGCACTTGATTCTTTGAAGGTTCAAAGCAGAAGTTGAAAATGAACGGCTCTAAATCATCGACGAAAAGCGACCGCTACGGAACGCGCTGCGCCACAGGCAGCCTCAAGCGCAAACGCTACGACCGCGGTTTCTCCGACGAAGACGAAGAACTCAGCGCCGACGACGAAACGAACAAAGAAACGCGTCCACCAAACGCAAACGGTCGGGTCCGCATCCCCGACCCGCGACCACAAAACGCGGCCACATCGTCCGACTCATCAACGGACGCTTCATCGTCGGACGACAGCGAATCGGAGAGTCGCCAAACGAGTTCGGGAACCGAGGAGTATTCCGACCAATCGGGACCCACCGAGCGACCACCGCCACCGCGAGCGCGGAACGGAGAGAGCAGCAAAAAGCTCTTGCGTGTTCAAATCGCCGACGATAGTTCACAGCAGAGCGGCGAGTCGGAGAGCGCGCAAGAGAAGAGCGCGCGGTACAGCACGCGCAATCAGGGTCGGCGGACGGTGCGGTATCAGGAGGACAGCGATCCGGATCGGGGCGACGCGTTTCTCGATCACGATTTGTCGGATACGGATGTTGAGCGATCGGTGAGCGTGAGTAGTCGCGGGCGGATACGAAGGCCGAACCCTCGAGTCCGAACGTCGTTGTGATGGTAGCGTGTGCTCGAATTTGAATTCCCGCTGTACTTTTGTGATATCTCGAACGCTGTTGAAGGTTTTTCGGTGTTAAAACACGCAGCTGTCTCGGTTACAGGGCACGATGTTTGCGGTTAGGATCTGAAGATGTTGGTAGGTTACAGGGCACGATGTTTAATAATAATAATAATAACGACAATTTATATGGCGCCGTAACGCGGCCATAACGCTACAAGGGCGCCTCACAAACGGCCAACTGCGGGATACGCCTTAGCGATGTTTGCGGTTAGGATCTGAAGATGTTGGTAGGTTACAGGGCACAATGTTTGCGGTTAGGATCTGATGATGTTGGTAGGTTCGTGGTGATCTTCGCGGGAAAAGTGTTTTTCCACAATTTTTTTTAGATGCGAGTGTTTCAATTTCTGAAAGTTGGTTCTTTGACGGCTTTAGGTTCTGATGAGGTTTATGGCGGTGACAGTTTCACTACAACGAATATAAAGGATGCTTTGACTTTTCTGTTGATTATGGTCCTGGACATCAGTGCCTGCGGTTAAGTAAGGTTTTTCTTGCGTTGCGACTAAATCATGATTTCCTTTTGTCATTGCAAGGTCTTCGGCAGTGGACTTGTGTGAAGTTTTGAAATGTCTTTCCATAAAGTTAATGCAAATGAAAACAGCGTTTTGATGAGTTTCTGCGTTAATTTGTTCAATACGCAAACAGAGTCGGTAGCGGTACTAAACACTATTGAGACTACTGCCAATACTTTAATATTAATGTAGCTTAATAATGGTCGTTTGAATAAAAAAGGAGTTTAAGAAGGTTGGCAGGGTATTCCTGCTTTTTCTTATCAATAGCCTAGAGGTTGAGGTGTCCGAACTAGGTTTAATATCGATTTAATAGGCCACGATCCTGGATGGTGGTGGTCTGGTGGTCAGCTCGGACTATCCAGCTGTCCGAAGTAAAGTTGGAGACGCGGAGGTTCAAATTCGTATTTGGGCAGACATTTTTGCTAGTTCCTGCTGCGTTAGGCATAACTATAGTATCGGCTTGGATACATGCATACCCACGTACATACACATGCAATTTCCTACCTACGTAGGCTACTTAATACATACAGTGGCGGATCCAGAGGGCAAATCCGGCCATTGACCCCCCATTCAGAAATGCCCATAGAACGTGCCCCCATTTGGTTTCAACAAGCCTGCTTCTAACAGTAGGCTAGGTTTCAATGGTAGGATATATTTTCCATAAAAGTCAGCTATATGACCAAAAAAGTCATCAGTTTTTTGCAGGGAAAATGGTATATATTTCAAGGCAAGATGGGCCAAATTTTTTTGGGGCGAAAGACCAGCAAATTGTTCCCCCTTCGTCCCCCCTTCAAAAATTTCTGTATCCACCCCTGCATACATAAGCGCAGACATGCATAAATGAACACATGCAAGCTTATGGTACATATATGTATTGAAGCAGGAATGAGTGCAAATTGACAGCAACCTTTGAAACCCAAATGATGAGTAATCTAAGGCCTAGAGCAAGGTAAAGTAAGAAAAACTCCATGCTCTTCAACGCTAGTCCCAAACCTGTAGAAGGGGAAGGCAATTTTATGCTATGAATGGGCAACTCGGTTCGACGTGCTCGCTCAGCTGTCGGCCCGGGCAACGCTCAGTTCAAACCATAAGCATCCATCTGGAATGACCTCCATCCTTCAAATCTGCGTTTATTACATCTGACCAATCAAACTTTGATTCATAAATCTCTCAAGTCTTTCTTTTACTTTGCCGTGGCTGCGCTGGGAGCACTCCTGTGTAAGTTATGATATAGGCCTACTCGAGGAATTAAGGGACACTGCAAGTCCATTATAGAATGAACGAATGAATGCTAGTCACCTTTGTTTAATATATTACACAGCGGTTTTCGACAGCAATCAGCAAATTTGCAAAGGCAGGAAGCACAAAGTGCATTCTGAATCGATATTATTATCATAGCCGCCGATGATGGATGGTGTGATTGGTGGCAGGCGGCAGACTGTACCTAGGCCTAACAGGTGGCACAGCATCGCCGAACAGTCTAGAAAGAAGACGTCTGCTAGGTCTGCTCTAGTTCTCAGCGCTCTAATGTGCAGCGGTAGGTCGTCCTGGGACGGTGCACGGTAGCCGGTGTGTCAAAGGGCTTGTCTTCGTGGGCGCCTGCGGAAATTTTTGTAGCGGGTGGGGACAGATAATTTTCAGGGTTAATTAACTGTTTTAACAGGAGCCTGGAAATTCAAATTGGGAAATTTAGAACGTGGCCGTTTTTATTAGGGGTTTCTACTTTCTACATGTAGGCCTAATTCTCTGTGTCATACTAATATTTGGTACAAATTATTATAAGTGTTTTGGTGCAAAAACATTTATTAAGAACCAAATAATAGTAGGTCTATATTGTTGTTAAAAGATAGATGTAAATTTTCCAGGGAGGCCAGTGCCTCCCCTTTCGCTCGAATGTGCGGGCGTCCTATAATTATGTCTGCTTTGCAACTCAATGAACACGGATCGAGTCTCCTCGTTGAGACAGTAGCTGCGTATAGGGACCTTGGGGCTTGTTAAGAGTAAGACGGATTCTGTACAGGGACCTTGGGACAATCCTTCATTCGCACGACTGCTTATCGCCATCGATAGCTAGGCCTACTTGGTTATTAAGTGGTAGAGGAAAAGCAAGTTGCTTAATTATTAGGCTATCTTAGTCAATTTACCTTAATTAAGGATGTAGAATTGACTGTACCAAAACTGTGCAAATGAAGAGTATTTTTTTAAAAAAAGCATCTCAAAGCCCTTAGAGTCAGTAGAATCGACACTATTAGGGCCTTAAATGATCCGCCGTAAAAGATCTTTCGCTAGTTTGCAGACCATGTAGTTTCCCGCAGGTCAAAATCTGCTTTGAATGTGTGATCTGCTTTGAAGTCCGATTAGAAACGGTGCCACCGCATTAGAGGTCTACGTTTGTATTGACGCAACGCCAATAAGACTTTCATTGCACCAGCATATTTTGAAGTATCTATCCTTCTCTTTTATGAAGTTTAACTGTGTTGGAAATCCAATTATACATGTAGCTGGCCGTCACGGGCATTAGAAATCTTCGCTTGCAAGCATGGGCGCCGCTCTCTAATAATTATGTTTCTAAAAGAATGTGTCATTCTGAAATGAGTTTTAGTTTCTCAGCACGAGATGTGTCTCTCTGACGTTTAGCCACGATCGCTGTGAGAGCCGACTTCCTCTTGCAGAGAGGCGCCGTGAGGTAGCGCGGTGATCGTCGGGGCTACCCGGGCCAGCTGGGTCGTAGCCCCGAGCACATGACTGCACTGGCTAAGCAGGACCTCACGTGCGCCTTGACGGCAGGGACTGAAGGCTCGGAGGATGATACCTGGACCCTGTTGACCGGAGCTGAACGTGACCGCAGTCTCCTCCTGCCCCGATCTAGTCACCTTGGCCAATCCCGGGACCGTGCGAACGCCTTCGCTGCATGTCGTCCCGATGCTCCGCTTGAAGGTCTTCGCCCGGACCAGGTAGACGGTCGGATTGACGACGGAGCTGAGGATCGGCAGGAAGTCGATGACCATCTTGATGAAGACGTGGTTCTTCGAGAACCGGAAGCCGAGACTGAAGTAGAGGAAGGTGACGAAGAACGGACCTTCGAAGGCGGCGAAGCTGACCGCCACAGCCACCATCATCCAGGCCAGCGACCTGCGGTGCCTGATCGTCCTCGCGACCACCTCGTCTTTGGCGCTCGATCTTCCGTAGGCGGACGTGCTGCTGAGGGCGTGGAAGACCCTCGCGTACGACACAACCACAACGATGACTGGCAAAGCGTAGTAGATGAAGAAGATGAAGAAGTAGTAGTAGCGACCAAGGTTGAAGTTCGAGCGGAATATGTCGATCGTGCAGAAGCGGTAGGTGGTGTTCGGGAGGCGGATGTCGACTCGATAGGAAAAGTGGATTGGGAATGGGAGGGCGCTGAAGAAGGCGACGATCCAGATGGAGAGAAGGATCTTCCAGGTGGCGTTCTTCGTTAGGTAGGTTCGAGCCGTCAGAGGGTAGCAGATGAGTAGAAGTCGTTCCTGGCTGATGGCAACGATCGTGTGAAATGCGGCGCAGGCGAGGAATAGGGCGACGAATCCTGAGACCTGGCAGAACTCGATCGTATCCTCAAATCCTAAACAGATCGCAATAATAATTTTTGACAAAATGTACTGGCTTCCTCGATTATTCATCAAGTGTAAACTATTTTGTATGATCTATAAGGCGACTCCAGCACGGCCAGAAAGAGTCGGCGTACTTCTGCGTAGTTGAAGAAATGCTATATAAATGAATGAATAAGTGAATGAATGAATGAATGAATGAATGAATAAGTGAATGGACGAATGAATGAACGAATGGACGAATGAATGAATGAATGAATGAACGAATGGACGAATGAATGAATGAATGAACGAATGAACGAACGAACGAACGAACGAACGAATGAACGAACGAATAATACCTTGCGTTGGACTGAGCATGTCGAACAGTCGCATCGGTTGATTAACCGCTGAGCTGACGAAGTCGCAGATGGCCAAGTTGAGTATGAGGTTCGTGGCTGCCGTGATCTTCACCCTTCCGTTGCGACGACGATGGTAGAGGACGTAAGCGATGAGTAGACCGTTGCCCAGCGCTGACATCACGATGGCGCCGACGTAAAAGGCGGCCAGGCTGTTCCGTACAACCGGAAGTTCGATCAGGTCGGCATCACGCATCAGTGAATCGTTGCCGCAGTCGCTCGATTCGGAACACATTGCCGAGCTGCTACTTCTTTTTAGGATCGGATTATGCTATTATGCTCGCTTTTGATGAATTTACGCTTTACTGGTGTAGATCTTATCTGCGATTTTCACCTTTTATATAGAGTCTTTTGTGGTGTGTTGTTGTCAGTCAATTTGATAAATCGGTTGATTGACGGCTGTAAACTTGTAAGAAATCGTAATCCGTGGCCTGACATGCAGATTTCTTTTAATGGTGATGGTTTCTTCTGACTATTTCCATCTGAGAATGTTTCTCTTATCGTCGTCTTATAACAATGATTCTGTTCTATTCAAGGATTCTCCATCATCAGCAGTTTCTTCATCTTCATAGACTTTTTCGAAGTAGCCTAGGCCCTACTAGAACAATGATAACAACAATTATTTTCATCTTTCATGAAACATGTAGACCTAGGCTACATGGACGAGGTGAGACATCGAGAAAATTATTGTCAATGAACAAAGATACTAGGCCTAGACCTAGCCTACTAATGATTGTATATTTTATGCGATAATGTTATATCTGTGACCATTCGAGAATGTTCAAAAGTGTTCTCATTGGCAACACACGTCGTTGACCAACCGTACCGAATAGGCTCTTGCCAAACGTGGAACAAATTCATCGCTCGGGACATATAGGCCTACCGTCTAAATTGACAGAACACACTCGAAACTTATCGTGAACTTTAGCCTATTGTAAACTAGATTATAAATTAATTGAAAATTGCTTTGTTTCGCTCTAAATATCTAAACTTTTGAAGCGTTTCTTACAACGAGCGCTTTTGTGGGGTCGTGCCAATTAAAGAGATTCGATTATAACAAGCATCTACAGTGTATAGGCCTACTATAGTCTCCAGGGTTTTTAAAAGAAATTTGTAGAACTGCACAACCAAGAAGTTTTTTTAGTGCGGCTTCAGTGGCGGCGCCAGAATTTAAGTTTTGGGGGCTGATGCGGAGGAAATTTTCCATTTTCATTCGCCTAAATTTCTGACGACCTTTTTTTAGTCATTTGGCCTGAATTTCAAGAAAATATTTCTTTTTCCCAGTCCAAAAAGCTGACGACCTTTTTTCATTTGGTTGAAATCTCGTGAAAATCCTGATGACCTTTTTTAGGGGGCTAAGAATCGAAATCTCTTGAAAATATTTCATTTTCCCTGTCCAAAAAACCCCGATGAACTTTTGGGGGGCTTAGGCCCCCTGGCGCCGCCACTGTGCGGCTTTGTTAATTTCTTGTGTCGTTTCAGACAAGTTTCCCAAATCTGCGACGAAAAAACCTGATGACCTTTTTTAGTCATCAACTTCAAAACTTCTTTTATTTCACCTTCCTGCTTATTTTTCACTGCACATTGTCCTTCCTCTTCCGTGGTAAACCGGCCTGCGATTACCTTTTTCTAATGATTTTCACCGCACATAACTGCTTTTACAACTGCACAAAATAATGGCCTATAGGCTACATATACAACTGCGCATTTTGTGTAGAACTGCGCATTTAAAAATGCCCTGCTAGTCTCTGTGTAATGAATTGATTTTCCATGATAAGAAGATCGTTACGCAACCGCACAACTGAGTCTCGTGTTCCTAGAAAGACGCGCGTGGAGAAAGGTAGCACACTTATTTACACACTGACATGATTGATGTTCAGGAGAGACGCAAAGGTAGAACTCGGTTTATTATTCAAAGTGTAAATATCATAATTTATTATCATCGACCTGCAGCGACGCGGCAGCCATTAATGAACGCTTGCAATGTAATGTGGATATATCGTAATCTCCGGACTTCTAGAGCGCCACTCGAAGCCATGCGCGGGGGCACTAGCTTATTCACGAGCGCTGCGTTGAGTCAAGACTCAAAAGGATTGTCCGTTGGACTACGAGTCCGGTTGGGAGATGGTCAGAGGGGAGCGGAGCAGCTGATAAGGTGGGTGTCGTCTGGGTCGGGAATTGGAGGATCAGATGAGACAGGGTAAGAGTTGTTGAAGAGGTGTGAAAAGCCCGAGGTGAGGTGTACGTGTATTATAGCACGGGGTTCGATCATCTTACCCTTATACGGTTACCTTGAGCAAGTCCTTCACTCCAGTGTGTGATTTGTCAAAAAAGAAGTGTGGGGGTCGGCTTAATGTCCTTTTTTGGGGGGGCCAAAATACGCCGCGGCGACTGCGGAGCATATCCGACTAGGGGGTCTGGGGGAGCGTCGTAAGCTCCCCAGCGGGGTCCGGGGCGGAGCCCCGGCCGCTATTGATTTGGTGCAATCCAAAGCAAAATCTTCTATTGAAAGTGAATTGAATGAATTGAATAATATCACCTTTTTAAAGATCAGTTAACATGTTATTTATGTTAAAGGGTTTGAAGTTTTTCTGTTCGTTAACCCAGTAGTTTTCAAGTTTAATTAACTTGTCATTAGCAACTTTCATTGTAAACAAACACAGTACTGCATAAACTTGCTCTAAATTAGAAGTAAAATAATACAAAAACCACTCCCAATTGGACTTAGTAGGCCTATTTAAAATAATTGTTAAAAATATAGCGCAGTCTATTTCATTGACGTCATTGGATGAAACGAGGTGAATTGATTTAAGTTTGCTGCTTGCATCAATATTAAACACACTCTTTCAGAAACCTCAACCGATCTAATCTGTAGCCTACTGTAGCCTGTAGGCCTACATTTAAGTAGGCCTAAGTTAGGCTATGTAAATTTTAACAGTGACTTACAGCCTTTTTCATCCAGATTTGACTAGCATTCAGAAATCGTGAAAAGAAATACAAATGATACAATCATCTATTATCGCTCAGTTTTGTTGTTTTTGTTGTTTGTTTCTTCTTCTTTAGAGCCTCACAATCTTTGAACAGTATGCCTAAACGTTAAGGCTTCCACAGTTTCTGAAATTTGATCATTTGGGAAATTGTGTCACTGTCACGGGAGTCGACGGGACCGGACAACGTCACAACAGTACAACTTGAAACTTTGTGTCAACTGTGACCTGTCAAGTGTTGAACGAATGAGGAAATGAAACAAATAAGTCCTACTAACTGCTTGCAGTCCCCCTCTTGTGGCACTGGCCGCCCGCACTGCCAAAAGAGGGGGTCGAAATTGGACCCCCACACCTTTTTTTTGGAGGTGGAAGTGTGGGGGTCGGGCCATAGCAAAGAGGGGGTCCGACCCCCCAACCCCCCCGGCAAATCACACTCTGCTTCACTCACAGATGCTGAGCGTCTTCGATTGATGCAACGTAATTATAAAGTGGCGCTAAATAGCCTAAGTGAGTAGGCCTAATGACAAAATAAGAACATGCAGTGCAAACAAACCTGTAGGATATTCACTGGTAGGCAGTACTCTTGCCGCGTGCATACTTATGCTGCTAGTACGTTTCTAAGTTTGATACAGAGTCTGCATGCGACCAGCGCGTACATCTCCGTCTTACGTGGCACCGTTGTCAACCTCATCAGCCGACTGCAGCGGATCCAATGGAGACTGATACGCGATCTCTGTCTCTGCAGCTAAGGACAGATGATGCTTTACTAGTCGAGTGCATGCGGGCCAATCAACGCCAAAGCCGCCATCCACCCACCCACCTACCCGTTCATCCATCCATCCACGATCTCTCCCTCCTTCCAGCCAGCCAGCCATCTATCCATCCATCCATCCGCCCATCCATCCGCTCATCCATCCCCGATATACTTCCTTCCATCTGTCACTCCATCCGTCCATTCATATATCCATCCAGTGCAGACATAATAGGGAAAACTTTGTGGCTTTTGATTTACTACCAATAGTTGGTGTCATTATCAAGGTTGAATATTATTATGGTATTATTGATAATTATTATCTAATTTATGTTGATATTATTGCGCTCACTTACATATAGACATAGTGATTATATATGTGCGTATAGAGATAGATAGATAGATAGATAGATGGATGGATGGATGGATGGATGGATGGATGGATGGATAGATAGATAATTTATTGATAGATAGATGGATTTATACATGGATAGATACACGGTATATTTGGAGAGAGATGGATATATACATGGATAGGTGCATAGATAGATAGATAGATAGATAGATAGATAGATAGATATAGATAGATAGATAGATAGATAGATAGATAGATAGACAGACAGACAGACAGACAGACAGACAGACAGACAGACAGACAGACAGACGGACGGACGGACGGACGGAGGTCGGGCAGACGGACAGATAGGTCTAAATTGACAAACAGACGTAGAAAGAGATAGACAGTCAGACAGGCAGAGACAGACAGATAGATCTATATATATATTCAAGGTAATTGTATGGGTTTGTACTTATGTTCGCGGGGGTAATTTGTTCGCATTCTATTTGATCGACGGAATTAGAAATCGCGCAGCTGTAAATGGAACCCTTAATCGTTGTTTTATGATTGCTTGGCGTTGAGCTGGAATTATCACATGGCTTTAAATCACACGGATTGAGAGAAACAGACTCAGAGAGAGACAAGCGGACACACAGACACACAGGCGAATATACGCAGCCAGCCAGCCAGCCAGCCACACACATGTAGAGAGACACCTGCATGTATATGGACATACAGAGAGATTTATACACATGCCCATAGGTTACAGAGGAAAACCGGTAGATGGACAGACACACAATACAGACATAGAAGAGATAAATACATGTGGATCTAATCAAGAAGATATACAATAACGAACATACAAGTATGCAAACGTTCTCAAACGTCTACAGAATACAAGACATAGGCATTGGGATTAGGGGAAGACACCTAGGCATAGTCAACGTAACTATAGAAAAGCAGATGGACGGACAGCAGTTGAGAAGACATTAAATTTTGTTTCATGAGTTGACGATTTGCATTAAAATTAATTAGGCCTAATATTCATTTCATTTTGTCTCTCTGTATTTAATTGATTTTCCATCTTAAGAAGATCGTTGCGCAACCGCAACATGTGACCCGTGTTTCTACAAAGACGCGAGTGGAGAAAGGTAGCACGATAATTAGGACTATTTACACACGAACATAAATTTATATTCACGAGAAGCGCAATGGTTAAAGTCAGCTTATAGGCTAATATTATTCAGTGAATAGGTTACTCTTCAACTGGCTTTGTCGGGTGGAAAAAAAGAAATATTTATTTTATTTATTTATTTACTAGGACCATTTTATAGGCCCCCTACTTAATTATATTTATTTCGAGTGATGGTGACGCTAATCGACTTTGTTTTTTATAACTCGTGACTTTAAGTAATAATTTTCATTCATTCGACAATCCCGTTGACAAACCGCAACCGGTTACAGTGTGCAACTCCGGAAGGCTACAAATTATTTATTCAGAGCTATTCAATACAATGCCATCTACAAATTTTTTGTGGATGGCATTGTATTAATAATAGTTCTGAATCATTTAATGATTCCGAACTATTCAATAGCCTACATCTACAGCTAAATGCTAATAGCCTACAGGCTACAAAAATATTAGGCTACTGAAAAGCACTTTTATGCGAGTACAATGCTATTGCTTGGAGCACATGTATTGTAGAAATTATTACTCATAAGCACTTTTTAATTCGAATTCGATGCTATTGTTTTGAGCACAGATATTGTAAACTAGGACCATACTTAATTAGGCCCTATTGTTTCTTATTGGCTAGCAGAAAGCAGCCACAACCTAAACAAATATTCATCGTTGCGAGTGGGCTGTGTCCTATATGACGACTGAACCAACGCCTTTGTGGAGACGTGTTTACCCGAGGTTAGGCTATCTTGTACTATCTGTGCCATTCGTAGGACTCATAGGATTCTTGTCGGCAAGGAGAGGTCGAGTATTTATTTGCAAACACGGGTAGCGTGCCTCTAGTTCTTAGTTCGCAATAAAGAGACCGTAAGACGTCCGTAAACACGATTCTTAATCGGCAGTGCTTTCTTTGCGATAGTTTAGTGGTCTTCGTGAGGTCTTTCATCCTCGCCTGCACCTATTTCGTCGAGTGGTCGTGAGCTATATAAAGAACGAAATTACGTTCCGACCGACGTAGTCTTAGACACTTCGTTGCAGATGTTTAATATTTTGTTTATGCAAATGACCGTCGTCGGACGTGCACGAGATATTTGTTTCATGAACTTACAATTGCATAATTATCTTCCATTAAGCATTGTAGCCAGTAAACTGAAGGTTCCAGACGTAGGCCTAATAGTAATAAAAACAAGTGTAATAGTATTTTTAAAAATGTATTCCTGTCCCAATAGCTGGGAGTGAAAAACTTTTATGTGCGTTCTAGAAACAAGGTTGCCTCATCTATGGGAAAGCACAGAGACACTTGCAATAATTATTTTGTTTGCTATAACTTCTGCGAACAATTGATAAAATCAAAATGAAAGCATTAAAGAATTTGTTTTTGTACTATAATTTTAAACAATCTTATACGACTTAAATTATTTTCTGCAGAACGAGTTTTAGAACTTCGCCAACATCCGAAGTCGGCTAAGTTTGATGTGCTTTTTCAAATATGGAAATGAATCGCACTTTGTTTGACCACTCAGGTTCCTTCTAATGGTACTTCTAATACACTGAAAAATTTACTAGTAGCTGTCAGCATTGTCTAGGACTAACTATAAATGAATTATATCGCAGCAGGCAAGAGATGCTTTTAATTGAGATTTCTGTTTCATTTGTGATACTCGCAAGTCACAACGCGGCTGTAAAGCTGACAGTGGAGGACAAGCGAACCAACTATACCACATTCACATGTAAAGGTAAGTAAGTATTTCGTTTATTGCTACATTAGTAGTGCACAATAGTAATACAATAATTGTGGGGCGCGGTGGTGGAGTGGGTATGTTCGTCGCCTTGCAGCCGAAGGTTCGAATCCACCTCAAGTCGCCGCGTAGGGACCTTGGGCAAGTCCTTCACTCGCAATTGCTCGGCGCTTCGGCGTGAAACTCCGATGCAGTGTCCGCTCTGTAGTCGGGAGCGCCTCTGAGTAGGAAACTTGAAGGGGCGCTATAACAAGTGCGCATACAAACAATGTTGCTATCACCTGTTGTCATGGGCTGATCATGGCTACCTTTTGGGATTACCTGTGCTTCTACAAGTTTATCTTTCGCTTTATAAAATCGTGCTTGACCAACTTCTTTTTAAGCAGCCGTCCATAAAACCGACCTTGAACCGCACACTGTGCCTGCGACCGGATATTGTTAGCATACGCGGTTGTTCGACGAACACATAAAGATCCAATTCAGAGTCTTCGACCCTTTCTCCCAACACGAATTTATGGCGCTGCAAGAACTGGACGCTGATAGACCTACAGACGATCACGAAGACAAACACGAAGATAGAAGGATGCTCTCGCAGATGCACGGATGACTAGACGCACGCTTGGACATACTGGCTTTTTATTGCTTTTCTGCTGCTTCCGATGTGTGCCGCGCAGTCTTTAATCTTCTTCCTTTGTTTGCGAACCTAATGTCGGAAGTAGACCTACACAGCCGCCAATGTGGCCAGGATGTTTGAATCATGCTCTTACTCGCCGAAGAAATCGGAAACAATTATTCAAGCCATCAACCTCTCCTTTCACTTTCCTTTTTCCATCCCCTCTTTGTCCACCCTTCTCCTTCGCCTCTGTGCGAATTCAGTTTGCTTTGACCACCACTTTAAGGTCCTTCCCATGTAAAGAAAGGTAGAGACTATATGGCATTGTTTGCATTCTGCATGACAATGGGGCATAATCGTTAATGCGCTTACGGCGAAAGAGCTACGCAACAGTCACTCGTGAGTCATTAATTCTCATGGAAAGAAGCGTCAGAACCTTCAAAACAACACAGCGATAAAAAGCGATCGTGTGAGGCCACCACCACTGCTAATATTGGTGGTAAGCTAACAGCCACCACTACTGTCATTACAAGTTTTAAAATTATATGTATATATCTTCGTTTATTAAAACCTGAGTAACAAAACTGCATTCAGTGACAGTACAGGTGAGTCATTATTCAAACGGGAGTTAACCAGAAATTCGCTGGCAGAATAATACAGACTATAGTCTATAGGCTACAATCTTCTTCTCAAGGGGCCAGAGGCTATCCATATATTAATACGCACGTAGATGCCAGATGGGGAGAGGGTGACGGTGCAAATCATCGACTAATGCGACCATATTATTATTGGGCTGCATTTAAGTAGCGGGTTTTCTCTATAATTGGCTACCAATTTCGTATTTCTGGCGACGGGATGCATGCTTGAGCTACCCGATCTAAGATCCGGGCTGGAGTGGACCTCCGACCTAGAAAAACTTTGGGAAGCGATTTCGAGTTTCGAGTGAACAGGGTGGCAAAATTTATACGCAATATTAGTTTTAAAATTCAATTAATTAATTCATAAAAATTCGAAATTATTTTTTGGGGTGGGGCTCAACCAATAAATTCGCCTTTGGTCCGGAAAGTCTAGCCATAGGGGTAGTGTCTGTGGGTAGTAGCCATTACTTTTCAAGGGTCCATTGCCCTATTTTCAGCCACACTCTTTGATCGTTAGCCTTTCGTTGTGCAAAACATCACGCTTACAGTCACAATCTGGATACACTAGAAGATCCATCGAACGTTATCGCTAAAAACGGACGTGTTCCACTTGATATATCGGGCAAGAGCAGCTGCAATCCGATGGGGTCCCGTGTTCGCACCTGCAATAGGTTGGAACTCGCAAACTGCAACTGGGGTAGGCGACTCGAGGAAACGCATTCTAGACAAGTTCGTGTACGTATTATTATTATTGTTATTATTATTATATTTATTATTATTATTACTATCATCATCATGAATGATTATAATTATTGCACACACACAAGACAAACAGTATAAACATGCCTCAAAAACATAGTGCAAAAGGAATCAGGAAAAGCTAACTAACAGCTTACAACCCTGACCCCTAGCTCCAAGACTATTTTTAGTACAAGTCAGTATTAATACTTAACTAATACTTAATTAATTAGAACATAACTGACAGTAATAGGGATAAACATACAATGCAATAATGATAATAATAATAATAAAATTGTAAAATCAAATTAATAAAAAGTAATAATACTAAATAATAATAATAACAATGGTAATAAATAATAGAAAAATCATCATCATTATTATAATTATTATTATCATCATCATCATTATAATTATTATGATCATTTTAGTAATATAATAATTATTATTATTATCATCATCATCATCCTTTCAGAATGTGTCCAGTCTGTTTCATCAGTCTCTCTGCCTCTGTTTCTATCTGTCCCTGTCTGTCTGTCTGTCTGTCTGTCCGTCAGGGTATGTGGTTAAAACAGCTCACACAACCGCACAGATTAAAACCACTCGCGTTCGTAATGTCGACAACCTAACAATAATTACAACATATTAACATGATCAATTGATCATCATAGGCTAACATAATTACAACATATTAACATGGTCATCATAACATTTTCGCGCTTGTTTGACTCTGTGGGGTACTGGGGTAAGTCTATTGTACCCAATTTAACTCTCCAAGTTTAGTTTCGTCATTCTATAAATCTTTATAGACCTTTTAAAGTAGCCTAGATGTTGCCTTTTTTACGACAATCGGTAGACATCTTAAAAATAGATGCTGAACTTTGAAAGACAATTATTATAGTTAGTGTTAGGACCTCTAAAGCAGATGTAGCCTAGAACTCAGTCAATCGACAATTTACAAAAATTACAATTAGGCCTATGCAGACTGCACAGTGCATTAAAAATAAAATAGGGCTTAAACTAATATAACTACAAAGAGAGCGATTTGTAATTTGTTTGTTTTTGGTAGGTCTTTTCCACGATTGCGCGTTTCTGATCATCGACATCATGAACGCCCGTGGTTCGAATTTGCGAGGTTTTGTTGGTGAGGTTTCGACCGCGCGGTCTTGACAGCAGCCTAAACCGTCCGTTCTTCTGTCTTTCTGTTTTGCTTCATATATTAGCCATGAGAGAAATCTTCTCTTCGCCCTTCTAATAAATCCACCAGACAAAAACTTAACACACACCTGTACTGTAGGGATAATAATTTCATGTCACAGCATAATTTTTTATGTCAAGCACCGCTGCATATAAAACTGCTCGCTATTCGAAGCCGTCTAATAAGGAGTTCACGTTGTATTACCCACAGTTCTCTGCGACACGGTCGTGATGATGTGCGATGTCGTGTTTGCGGAACTTCCGTTGAGGGTTTCGGACCGAGTGAGGTCGACCGATAACATCCGGTGATGACGACAGCGACGTGGCGCCCCTTGCAGACGGCGGTAGATTTCTCACGGCGCATGTCAGTGAAGTGTCTTGTCGGTCAACAGAGGGCGTCGCCGTGTTTGTCTTGCGGACAGACCGAAAAAAGCGACTGAATATGAATATAATTATGTGTTTTCTTGGATGTTTTGGGACATGAATATTCACGATGCTTTGAGATAATGAATATTCATGACGTTTGGGGATAGGAATATTCATGATATACTGGGACAGGAATGTTTATGACGTTTTGGGATATACATGAGTTCTGATGTCATGAATATTCATGTATTGGGGTTATGAATATTCAAGTTGATTTTTGTATCATTGAATATTCATGATATTTCGTGTTGTAGTCAATTATTCATAGTCTATTGACTACAACACGAAATATCATGAACTCGTGAAACACATCGAAAGTGCTGCAGAAGAATATGGCATGTCAATCTACGGGGCAAAGACGAAAGTCATGACAACTACTGAGGAGGTGCTCGAGATTTTATTGAATGCCGAACGACTGCAACAAGTAAATTCCTTTGTCTACCTAGGAAGTAAAGTTACCAAAGATGCCAATTCTATTCTATTCTATTCTATTTTGGGATTTATAAAGCGCCTCTCACAGTACAACCTAATCAGAGGCTCTCCCAGTGCGAAGAACTCCTGGAAAAAGAAAAGTCTTAAGACAACGGGCAGAAAAAGTAAAGCCTCCAGATAAAATCTGGGCACGAGTAATAGTAGGAACGCCATTCCACAGTAAAGGGCAGACAGAGGCAAAGGCGCGATGTTGGGCTGTGGCAGTCCGAGATCGTGGTACAAGAAGATCGTGACGGTCTAAAGAGCGGAGAGGACGTCCAACGGTAGCAGAGAAAGGCTTCCTAATAAGATCACAAAGGTAGCGAGGCGCTTGACCCAAAAACATCTTATAGGTAAGAAAAAGAATTTTATATTGAATCCGGGCAGTCAAAGGAAGCAAGTGAAGGTGCTCAGTCATGAAAGTCGAAATGTGAGAGAAACGAGGAAGGCGGGCAATCAAACGTGCAGATGCATTAAGTACCAATTGTAGAGGAGCCAGGCGGAGTTTAGGTAGGCCAATGAGTAACGATTTACAATAGTCAATGCGGGAACAGATGAAGGCATGGACCATAGAAGAAAAAATCGATGAAGAGACAGATCGCCTAATGGCACGTAAACGTCGCAGATGATAGAAACTGGACCGAGAAATATTAGAAATATGTGTAGAGAAGGAAAGAGTATTGTCAATAGTAACACCCATGCAGGTCACGGACATTTGTCACAAAAGTAAATTGAGGAAAGTGCTTGGCAAGTAAAACGTAATCAAGCTTGTTAAGCTGTTGACGGATGCCCAACCAGATCAACTGAGTCTTGGAAGAGTTGAGCGAAAGACGATTTGAGGACATCCAACAATTGAGATCAGAAGAAAGAGATTCAATAGACTGACAGAGAGCAAGTTGTTGGGAAGAGGAGCCATGAACAAAAGTTTGGACATCATCAGCATAAAGGTGACCAGAAGCTGAGTGTTTAGCAAAGAGAATTGTACGAGCAATTGTACGAGTGACGTTAGATTAAGGCTGGCAATTGGGATGACGGTTATGGTCAAACTGAAAGCTATGGAAAATTAAGTCGTGCACCAGCAACAACAACAAATTGCGGTTGATGAAGGCTTTGGCGTGGCAAGTGGCGACGTACGGGTGCGAGGCCTGGACTTTGAAGAAGGAGGAAGAAAATCGCATTCAGGCATTTGAAAACAAGTGCATCCGAAAACTATTAAAAATCCCATGGGCAAAAAATTATGACAGATGAAAAGGCGTACAAATCAGCAGTGGCCAGAAAGGCATTATTGGCTCAAAACAAAGCGAGAAAATTGCGATATTTTGGACACATCATTAGACAACCGCACGACAGTATCTAGAGCAGTCTGATGACGGGTCTCGTGGAGGGAGTCCGAGGACGAGGCAGACCCAGGATTGCATGGCTGGACAACATCTCGGAATGGACTGGTCTCGTGGGCACACACCTGTTAAACGCGGCTCGTGACAGGAGACTTTGGACAATTACACTCCATTCTTGTTAGCCAACCGTCGCGAGGCGACGAAGTCGTTTTGACATGACATGACAGAGGTTGGTGTCTCCTTATTATAAGGCTCTAGTGTTTTTGCCTGTCATTCACTTACGACAACATTAGTAATTACCTTGACCTGGTGACCTTTGACCTTGACATTTTTACCATATGATGTCACTTGACCTAGATTGTGCTAATTGCGGCACACTATTATCTACTTTACATGATATAACATGTACTGACCTCCTCATTGCCCGTACCGACTGCACGCTTGAAGAGATCAACACACGAGCAACATTGGAGGTAACTTGTTACATGTTTTACGACACTGCCATATGAAAGATGATTAGTGTCGCCCTCCTCCTTTATCCAGGCTTGGGACTGGCACTGGCAGAGAACCAGTGGCGCAGTTGGCAACATTTGTGGATACGACCATTAATGTTGTTGGAGACTTCAATCAACTCCCAACTTCGAATTTTATAGAAATGCGTCTGCCCTTTGCGTTAGATGGGCCATCGGATGATGACCATTTCTACTGATCGGATACGTAAGCATCATTTCAGTCCCTTCATGTATAAAACATGCACTGGAGTCAAGTCAACCGTAAAAACGAGGAATTGGCAATTCTGGTAATCCATCCATATTATGAGATCCAGTGATCCGGAGCGCAGATGATGGATGGTAGCCTAGATGCCGTTTTATCGTTCTATGGCACCAAATCAGAATGCAACTTTACCGTCGCATCTGCTGGTTTACGGTTTGTTTGTTTGTATGTCCACTTGTTATAGAGCCCCTTCAAGCTCCCTACTCAGAGGCGCTCCCGACTACAGAGCGGACACTGCATCGGAGTTTCACGCCGAAGCGCTAAGCAATTGCACGGTTGATCGATCATCTCAAAGAGCTCGACTTCGGAAACTCCGAGGCCAGTAATATTTTATACCTATGTAGGCCTACAACTAAGCTTAGTAATCATAAATTTTCTTGATTGAAACGTGGGGCAGAAATCTACCAGAAAGAACTTCTCTCATTTCGGGGATTTTAAGCCACGACAAATCGTGCAACGCTAAGCACTACACTATTATGTTAATTGCGCAAAAACCCTATTTTATACCTCTTCCCTCTGCAACTCGTACATTTTGTGGAACCCCTGCGTACGTGCAAATAAACTTCTCTGTCCTCTTGCAAAAAACCCAAAGGTCAATAGCTAATGTGATCTATAAGACAATTATTTTACCGTAGACTAGTATTCATTTTGTCAAATATCATAATTTGCTAGCCAAAATTTGAGAACTGCTATGGTTTGCTGATTAAATAATTATGAGCAAAATTTAATTATCATGATTGTAATTAAAATGCTATCGGCCGACAATAATAATAGCCTAATAATAATAATGATGATAATGATGATGATAATGATGATGATGAAGAAGGTGATGATGATGATGATGATGATGATGATGATGATGATGATGATGATGATGATGATGATGATGATGATGATGATGATGATGATGATGATGATGATAATAATGATAAGATAATACAAATTTTTATTAGAAATTTATTTTGATTACGTACATTTTGTCGATTCCCACTCCCCGCCGCACCCACCCCGTAATTGGGCGACCCCTCCCTGCTTGCCTGATATATGGACAGTCACAAGCCACACGAACTATAGTTTGAGTATGATACGGCGTTACGAGTCATACACTTGAGAGAAGAGAGGACCGGTGCAAAATACAATCGTGGTGACATGGTGGAAACAAAAGCGCCACTTCAATCTCATTACGGCTATTAATATCCACCAGATAACATCTTGGTGAGATCAGCGTTATCTCGCATGATATTCACTCTTGAAGGCAGGAATGGAAAGGCGGTGTTATCAGGCGGGGATGCATGTCATTTAGGCTACATGTAGGGGGATCGGAGGGAGTCGTGGGCCAACGATGGATCGGCGAGGCTGTTGAGACAACGTGGAGTGCACACGGATTTCCTTCTGATACAAGACCGACGAGTTTTATCGACCAATATTATTATTATTATTATTAGATGCATGGGAAGCTGTTATCTACCTGGTGCAAGGTTCGACTTCTTCCTACATGTGTAGGCACGTCATTCTCCCTGTAGGCTTATTTGACCTTTTCGATCTGTACCTGTTTCTGCCTATGTCTGCGTCTGTGTATCTGTCTGTCTATCTGTTTGTGTGTAGTTAGAATTTCTAAAAATGTAATCATTTTGTTTAGTTATCATTTTCTTTGTACTAAAAATGATAATCCAACTGTTTATTGCAATGAAAGACAGACAGACATACAGAGACAGACAGGCAGACAAACAGAGACAGAGACAAAGAGACAGAGTCAGACAGACAGGCGCCCTTGTAGCGGTATGGCCGCGTTACGGCGCCATATAAATTGTCGTTATTATTATTATTATTATTATTATTAGACAGACAGCAGACCAAAATAATTGAATTTATTCATTTAATGGCGATTAAATTTAGACGATTGGTCGATCAAAAGTATTTTAATCGGTAACTGCTTTGTTGGATAAACATTCTATTATTATCAATTGCTTTGTTAATCATTTTCCATGTCTGATAAAATTGTTTAGCCTACATTATTTGGGTGCAGCTTAACATACTTGGCGTACTATACCATCTCTTTACTTCGTCTTTTTCCCTCCTACTAATCTTCTCCTTCTCCACACCTTTCTTAGCCTCCTCGATCCTATTCATCCGTCAACTCATTTTCTTCCTTAGGCATGGTGCCGAACGTTTGGACGGTAGATGCTATTACAAAGATACATGTAAATAAAATGGTCAATTTAAGTCATTGATAGCGCTTCATCATGTCTTCATGTACACAGACAGACAAACTTATGGACAGTCAGGCAATAGACTAAGAGACATACAGACAGTGGCGGCGCCAGGATTTCAGTTTCGGGGGGGCTGAAGCCTCGACCAAAATCTCATGAAAATTTTCCATTTTCGCCGCCAAAATTTCTGACGACCTTTGTTTTTTTTTAGTCGTCAGCCCAAAATCCGTGAATATTTCACTGTAAAAAATTTCGGATGGCCCTTGTTTTAGGGGGGGCTGTGCCTCTCGTAGGGGGGGGCTTAGCCCCCAGCCCCTAGCGCCGCCACTGCATACAGATGGACGGATAACAGTCAGACAAACAGAAAGGCAGGCAGACAGAAAAACGCCAACATGCACACGGACATTCGGACAAAGGATATCGGAAAACCCATACCGGTAACCGTAACGGACCACCATCCATAGCAGGGCCGGATTTAGGGTGGTGGGGGCCTATGGGCGCCCGTTATGGTGGGCCCTTTTCTGCAACGGATATATATGTTGCTTTTGATGCACAGTATCGGACAGGAACAAACCCACACGTATACGACCATAACATGTTACAGACAAACAATGCTAAAAGCAATGTTTAAATTGTTGACTTATGGTCAATAATTTTTTAAATACATAAATGAGGACAAATTGAAAAGATCATTTGCTGATAGATAATGGACGTGTCTAAATCATTTCTCAGATACCAAATGCAAAGTTAAAGGATAAAAGTTAAGCAGCTTCTTGTCCAGTTTTTAATAAGGCAGTGAAACAACGAAAGAAATTAAAAAATAGTGACATATGTGAGACCTCCAAAATAAAGCAGATAGCCTGACTATATACAGTTAAATAGTTCGGTTAGGTCTACAGTTTAGTCTAAATTTGAGTAGGGTCATTAGGAAATTTGCACCCTTTTCTATTGGCAAAGTCATCAATTAGCTGATTAAAATAGAGTTGGCACAGAATATGACTATATACTCAACACTGCAAGGTGGGTATACGCATGGGCGGAGTTTGGTTTCCGTTTTTGGAGGGTTTAAAGCCTTCTGTCATCTTCACAAAATTATTCATGATTTTAGTGCTCATATGCATGGTTTAAGACTTCAGAAAATGTCTCTCCCATTATTTAAAGTATGTTCAATTTGCAAACTGGAAAGATAACATTTTAAGCAGCCATCTTGACAAAATTGCTCGATAGGGATAAACAGTGGATAACACTTCAGAAATATATTATGATATGACTGAAATATTGGGGGGGATATAAGCACCTCCGTCCCCCCACCATAGACTTTGGAGGGGATCATCCCCCTGTCCCCCCCTAAGTCTCCGCCCATGACTGCTCGTTGCCAAGGCTTTCATGGAGGTCGTCACCACAACTGCTACCAGCGTTATCGCTGAGTTGAGGAGTTCTCCATCACTATAGGCCTACATCAGGAGTTCTCAACCGGTGTGTCGCGACACACTGGTGTGTCGCGACTTGACCGGCGGTGTGTCGCGTAAAAGTGGTGTGTCGCTGGTGTGTCGCGAAGAATTGGTGTGTCGCGATTTAATAATAATGACAATAAATTATCTTCGTTTCTTTTTCCAAACTGACACAACGCAGTAGGCCAATGAAGTAATCATTAATAACATCAGTCTATTAAATTCTCACAGCACACGTCCGTTGCTCATACATTATACACTGACTTCCTTTGCCTACAGGAAATTTAGACGTTTAGCGGGTGACTGCAATGAGAATTTGTTGCGCTCTATTTATCTATCTATTTTACCGCGCGGTCTGGGGTAGTTATGACGTTTTGTGTTCAACGGATATGACAATGACATAGGGCTATGTAAACACGTTTGCGATTGCACCTGTTAGAAAACTTTTACCCGTTAACCTATAGGCTAAGTCAGCAATCGAAATGGAAAAATTTATCGTAAGAAAACGTAAATTCAGCCATCTTTTGCAGATGCTGATATTAAGAAGACAATGTGAATGTTGAACCCATTCCTCGGAGAAAACACCAATGGAGCCGAATTGAACAACAATGAACAGGAAACACTTGTTGAGCTGCAATATGATTCCAGATTGAAGGACATGACATGTCCTTCAATCTGGAATCATATTACATTGTATAAGCAATAATATAGGCCTAACTCAGTTCTGGGCAAAGACGTACAAGGAAGAACATTACCCATCACTTGCAGGCAAAGCTATCAAAGAGCTGGTTTCCTTTCATAGCTCCTACTTATCTGAGCAGGGTTTTTCTCAGATGATCAACATAAAGAACAAGAATCGGAACAAACTTGTCGGAGGTGCCCTCTCAGCCTGCTTACGAATTGTAGGCCTACTTTCAAAAACTGTGGAACCGCGTTTTAATATGATCCAAAGAAAAATTCATGAACAAAGATCCCATTAACTGTTAGGACTACAAGGTCTTAGTAATTAGGTGACTAAATTGACGTCGAGTTGTAGAAACAACTATAGATTGGGATCAGAAAAATAATTTAGAATTTTAGAATAATAAAAATTGGAAAGAAATTCAATATAATTATTTTGATTTATTAGAAATGTCAGCATGCAGTTTAACACTTTAGAGGGATAAATAGGCCTAAGTTTGAGAGCAAATTTGAAATAAATAGACATGTTCAAACTTTGACACTTTTTTATATTTTTACGACATTTATTACATATGACGATTGAATGGTGTGTCGCCAAATTTGATACCAAGTTTAAGTGTGTCGCGGGACGAAAAAGGTTGAGAACCCCTGGCCTACATGATTCAAGATTAGTTAGAAAACAAACCACCAAACCTTGAGCAGAGCAGCAACTTCTAGTCCGCTAGGCCTACATGCCTATTGTATAGTGCCCTCATGCCGATTTACAATTCGGTTCATGACTGTCGGTTGAAATCATTTAGACTCTTCAAATTATATTAAATAATAGTCTACTGATTTGCAAACTCCATCTGCGACCTATAAACCATGCATATTATGAAGGTAGAGTCTATATAAGACTGGGGTCTAAAAGATACTGAGAGCACAGCAATGGCAGTAAACATGTCGCCGTCCACTGCTACAGATGTGGGCATTGGGTCACTCAAGGTCAAAATACCAGCCGTGACACTGGATTGCTACAGCGTAAGGCAGAATACCCCCACTGTCTGCAGCAACCTGATACACGTGGGAGGGGTGGAGCCCAGGACGCTGACTGTCTCGATATGTTCGTTGTCTGTTGCATATACCGACTAGTCCATAGAACACCCCTGACATGCACTGACAGTATATGTCTACACCAACGGGCTGTCATAGCTTGAGTTTAAAAAATATATCTGTCAACAGCAGGTGTTGAGGATGCCATGCTGCTTAAAGCCCTGCTGCCATGGTGACTGGTGAGCAATATCAACGAGTACAGATAGTGGTCAATTCAAAACCACTCACTGATTAGAGCTAAGATCCCGTGGCAATACACTTATGATTCATTCCTTAATTTTTAAAAATAAAACTTCAACTGGTGGGGGCCCCTAAGTGGTGGGGGCCCATGGGCTGGAGCCCGTGTAGCCCATGCTTAAATCCGGCCCTGATCCATAGAACAGTAGATGCCATTTGAAACACCGCAACCCCAACTCAATCACAAACCCCACTAACGATCCTGCTTACAAGACTACGAAGTGCTTTTGTGAAGCACTCATAACGCGCTAACTAAGTGTTCTGGTATAAACTGCCTACCCACTCGCAGCTCGTTCTAATTTTCTTCCCATTTCCCATTAATTGCCCGTCTATCAGACAAGTCAAGACAGATTGGCCAAAGTGGCTTCTTGCATTAGCTGACCACACGGACGTCCTGCAGATGAGTAAATAGGCGAATAAGCAGACGGACAAAGTAGTTCCATCTATTATAGGTGGCGCCACTGGTTCTACGACTGATAGAGCGCCAGCACGTGTCTTGAATTAGCGCCACCAAGTGCGGAATGGTCAAGCTGCGGATGGAGAGGCGCTGTATGATTTCACCGAATGAGGGAATGAATAAGTGGATGAGTCACGCAAGGTATAGCAGCAGATACTAAGGTTGGGTTGCTGAAGCACTTACGTAGGCCTACAGGTAGGCCCTAATGTTTATAATGCACGGAATTGTTAATTGCAGGTAAAGATCAAAGTACTTTGTATCAACAGCGGTAATTACGCAGTTAGACTTATAATTTTACGTAGCCTATTATACCCTCTTGTATACTATTACTTGTACGATTTATTATTATTATTATTATTATTATTACTACTATATAATTATTATTTTTTTTACCCGAGGTAGGCCTATTTATGATCCCTCGTGTGCTCAAAAACACTATTAATAAAACATTTCCTAGTCATGTGTTTCCATGGGCGGAGTTTGGTTTCCGTTCTTAGAGTGGCTAAATTTGTTGAGACTCGAGCGGCGCCGAAAAATATTTTCTCGGCCCAAGAAAGTTGAGGACTTTTTTTAGTCCTCGGGCTGAAATCTCGCCGAAATACACTCATTTTCTTGGCCAAAAAAGTTGACCCTTTTTTAGTCATTCGTAAATTTCGCGTTCGTGAACAGAACCTTTCCCCGAAAAAATGTCTGAGTCTGCGCCTTCTTGGGGCGGGGGGGGCTAAGCCCGGAAAAAGATACCATCTACACTGCAAAAAAGACTCTTGCTCTTCTTTGGGGGCTTAGCCCCTCCTAGCCCTTATAAACTCCGCCCGCCCATGTGCTTTTTGCCTGATTTAAAGTCTAAGGATGCGAGGCATCGGAACATCGCGTGGGTTCAACCTATAGATGCAGAAAAGAAATTTTCAACGTGCATGGACGGATCCAGATTTGACAACAGAGGCCGCTGCCCTCGACAGAAATCTGTTTGGCATAGTACAGCGATTCGCGTTTTGTATGTGACTGTGCGCGTTTAAAATCTTTTCAGTATAAATAATAGCAATAAAGCAGAGAGCGGCATTTCTCGAGATAGGAATGTTGGATTCTCGATCGCTCTGTATAACGGCCGACGAAGCACGAACGACTTCGGGAATGGCTATCAACGTTTGTGCCCCAAATGCCACCCACCGTGGAAGACCACTGTTGTGACCAACAGATAGCCTACAACGCTTGTCAGCGAAATTCAATTAACCCCACAAAACTGGAGTCAAGAATGATGGGTGATTGGTGTATAGCCTCTGTCATGGTCCGGACACTGCACTACGTGGTGTTGCGCTGCATAGCATCCCGTTCTATGCTATGAAGTCAATAACGTTACATTGCATTGCTTTTGTTAATTTATATGTAGAGCTCCAGGTAGGTCGTAGAAGATAATGTGATACCATGACATTTCATGGCAACATGTTGAGCACCCGATATTTTCGTCCGACAGCCAGATATTTAATTCTTACGGCGTCGAAATATTAAGCAATAAGAAGCGATTTAAAGGTGTCTAATCTGCGCAAGGAATCATTAATAATATTCGTTATTGAGCAATCCGGTTGACAGACCGCAACTGGTTACATCGAACAGCTGTGCAATTGAAACAATAATTTCGCAAGAACACAAATGACCGAAGAAAACCTTCAGCTTTAGATTGCAAGGCAGAGAGTTGCTGAAAAATTAGCTAATAATGTTGTTAACCTCAGTTTCTCATATTTGGAACAGTAACATTTTAGTCACAATCAACTAAAAAAATGCGAAGTGCATATGAAAATAATCTAATGTAAAATATACAATTAAATCATACCAGCGGCGCCCGCAGGCGTACGCACTTACGCAAGTGCGTACAGCAGCGGCGCCCGCAGACGTACGCACATAGGTAAGTGCGTACAGCGCGATGACCCAAAAGGTATGTTTTTTGGGAAATTCTAGGTTGACGACTAAAAAAAAAAGGTCATCAGCTTTTTCGGCGACGAAAATATTTCCCTGTTCGCCCCTCCATCGAAAATTTCTGTGCGTACAAAAAAAATCCTGCGGGCGCCGCTGAATCATACAGTTGTTTTCAATATTCACTTTGTCCAAGCGAAGCAGATTAATTATCGGAGCCGTAAGTAAAATTAATAAGAGCCTGCAACATTTGATTCCGTGTTTCAACCGAAACCTCATGGAACAAAGAAAAGCGCGATATCTAGAAATTCACACGCTGTTCAAGTTTTAATCCCGAAGGGCAAAGCGACATGTAGCAGTAAAGAACTCATACGATGCTATGCATAGCATTAATCCCTGCTCATTGCTCAACCTTGAGTTGGTTTCACTCGAGGGATCAGGCGAACTTCGAAGGGCGTTGGAACCGTCGTGAGTGCTGTGACATCCTGAACAATGATCGTCTTCTGGCCGTCTGGTGGTCTGATATCGAAACGCTGGACGAGACTGGTGAGAAAGAGAAAGGTCTTCTCACGACCTATAACCTCTCCGAGACAAGAACGCTTTCCTAAAGCAAAAATTGGATGCATATTCCTCAAAGATTCGGACAAGAGGAACAAAATGAACGTGATCATGAATCCTGAATAACCTACAGAATTAGAGGTAGCCTAGCTATGTCAGTATCACCATAAAGCTTTCCTTTCTCCATGGATGCCTTACAAATAAAGTCTTGTCAGAAGCAAATACAAGCTACTTACTTACCTTTGTGAACATTTTATGTTACATAAATTATGCATATCTCGCCAAGCAGACAAGTCTTTGAAACTGAAATGACCTCCTTCCAAGACCTACCCAAGCCAAATGGAATCACTTTCTTGCTGTTGATGATCTTGTTGTCATTGTCCAGGAATCTCTCCGGTCTGAAGTTCTCCGGATCTCCCCAGACCGCCGGATCCATATGAGCGCTGTATCCATTCGCAATAACCTAAACCAGAACAACTCTAGTCAGCACTGTAGGAATACACTTTCTACGTTTTAGGTGTTAATACAATACTTTGAGTCTTCAGAGCATTAGGCCCAATCTTAGGTGTTGTTAAACGCTGATGAGTCTGTGAGGACTCAGTGGAGGGGAAAAGTGAGCAAAGTAGTGACGTGGAGACCTTAGGAGCGAAAGATAGATTTTAAATCAAGTCGATAGCCTACTAACCATGCATCCTTTAGGCAAGTCGTACTCAAGTACACTGGTGTCCTTCAGAGTCGCGTGTGGTACGTAAAGAGGGGCTACAGTATGTCGTCTGAAGACTTCCAGGATCACCGCTTCCGTGTAGG
This sequence comes from Lumbricus terrestris, assembly GCA_949752735.1. NCBI lineage: Eukaryota > Metazoa > Annelida > Clitellata > Crassiclitellata > Lumbricidae > Lumbricus > Lumbricus terrestris. The sequence goes on along the minus strand of OX457041.1, from coordinate 5,615,548 downwards.
GCAGATGAGGTTTATCATCGAGTGAAGGTAACCTCTGTTCTGGAACCACCTCGTCGATCTCCCTCTGGAAGCGGTTCTGAATAGCTGGATCGTTGGCCAATTCAACCATTGCAAATTGTAACGTGGCCGACACGGTATCTGTACTACCGAAGCACATATCTCGCAGTGCGTAGAGCAGATCCCGATGGTTGTAGTTGGGTCCCTCGATTTCCAGGAATCTCCCAACCAACGTGGGCTCAGTATTGTTGGCTTTGACATACTCTATCCCTATTTCAATGGAGTTAAACAATTTCTCTCCAGATGTTCGCAAACAATCGATCTTTCTACGAAAAACCGGTAAAAACCGAACCAATGGAACCATGTTGAGTGCAAGATCTATATTTGAAAAACACTCGGTAGCACTCGTAACGATTGCAGAATGGACTTTCGGTAGAGATTGTAGAAAGTCCTTGCCAAACATAATGCTCAGAAGGACGTCTGAAGTGGCGAAAGTAGTCAGCCATTTTGGATCAAATGGTCGTCCATTTTGTTTCCAAATTTCCTCATTCATTGATTCCACCTCCTGCTGTATCCTAGTCTCAGAGATCCTCTGTACGCCAAATCCAAACTCTTTGAAGATGGACACGGATATCTTACGCAGCTTCCTATACACATCGTCGTATCGAGCGAAACTGAATCCTAGCAATTAAAAACGTAAACGTTAGTTCATGGACTATAATCTTACTTACATTCCCATTAGTTATTATACTTAGAGACCGTAGCGAGTTTGTCATATCTTGTTCTAAGCAATATTATCTAAAACCTTGCAAGGCACTGTCTAATGGGGTTGAGCTTGAGCATCTAGTCCTTTTCATTCCAAGTTTACCATGTAGGAAACAGCGTCCAATGAAGCAATGCTACCATGAGGGAGCTGATAGGTCTACCAGTTTCCTGTATACTAATCTAATCTGATCTAATCTAATAAAGCATTTGTAAGGCGATTCTCACAGCATAGCTATTCAGAAGCGCTCTCAGCGTGACAGGCCCATGAAAAAAAGTCTTCAAGCAGCGAAAAGATGTAGGTGAATTTCCTACTATAATCCTGCCACGAATTTCAGAAGGAAGGTGATTCCAAATTAAAGGGCCAACAATAGCAAAAGCCCGATGTTGGGTTAACGAGGTTCGTGATCTAGGTACAAATAGATCAAAGCGGTCAGCAGAACGAAGTAGGCGTGAAGATCTTGCAGAAAGAGGCTTACACAATCATTAAGTCGCACAGGTATTTAGGCGCTAACCCCCGCAGGAACTTAGCAACTATAGGAGCAAGACCTTGTATCTGATTCGGGCAAAGATCGGAAGCCAGTGAAGGTCATGGGACATGTATGTAGAGATGTGCGAGTATCGAGGAAGTCGTGCGTATACACGTCCCTTACACGCACAGAAGACTGACCTCTGAGCTCCGGGTTGATGACCCTTTCCTCAGTCCACAGAGGGCTTCTATCAGCAAACGCTTCCGAGTGTCTGACCATAGCATCGAAAATCGCTTCGTGGCCGTTCAGAACCACAACCAGACTGAAGATACGACAACAGCATCATGAGAATATCCGAACGGGACTCACACAATCGCGATGGCGATCATGGGGAAGAAGGTTGTGGTGATGACACCAGTTAGGCTATTATGATGGTAGGAATCATAATGACGACGATGAGAATGATTATTGTTACGCAATTTTTCACAATAGGACCTGGTCACACTTAGCTCAGAAAATACATGAATACATTGTGGGGAATTCAAGGGCGACAGAAGATATTTTGCTGGAGGGGCAAAACAAAATGCAATAGAAACTTTAAATTCTTTGACAAGAGTTTGAAAATTGCAAAGCAATTAATTAGGAACGAAGGCAGGCCTATGCTTTTTAGTGACGTTTCTAAATGCAAATTTCTCAGCTTCAATTTGTGTATCATTGTATCTTTAATGCTTCAGTGCCAAGAATTTATCAAGCACCTGAAAGTAGAAGTTAAGAATTAGTTGACACATCAACGGGGGCCCAGTGCCCATATGTTCAGGAGCCCATTTGAGATGGCTTTGACCATGCAGTTCACAGTAGTGGTGATGATGGTGGTGTTGGAGGCTTGGAGCAATTGGCGATGATGGTATAGAGGCTGGGAGTGGTGATTGTAACGATGGTGGCGGAGGCAAAAGAGGAGGATGTGGCGGGGGTGATTTTTGGTGGACACAGGTCAGACTTTCCTACCGCCTTCCAGCTTTAAATGAGAAAACCGGTCCCAGTTCCTCCGCTGATTTCCTAAAGTGTTCTGGCAACACCGTCATTCCTCCTCGTAGAATGGAACCGAGGAGTCGTAGAACTGGTAGCGATGGTGGATATCGCTTTTCAACATCTTTCTCTCTGCTCTGTTTGAATCGCCGCAGGAGAAGAAAGGCAGCTGCCAACGTGAAAAATGCCACCAATACTGGATTCACTTCTTCGGTAAACATCTGTTTAGCAGAAAAATAATTCTAGCGTTGAAGAAGACTTCTGATCAGTTGACATACATTCACTTTAAAGCAGAGAGGAAGCAAATGAAAACGAAGAAAATGAAGAAGAAGAAGGGATATCCTAGAAGGAAAAGTAGGAAAAGAAGTATGAGGAGAATTGGATGAATAAGAAGACGAGAAAGAAGATGATGATGATGATGACGACGACGACGACGACGACGATGATGATGATGATGATGATGATGATGATGATGATGATGATGATGATGATGATGATGATGATGATGATGATGTTATGAAGATGATGATGATGAAGAAGGATGAGGAGAAGGAGGATAAGACATAGCCATGAGGCATACAAACAGGTCAGGAATTTCGAACCATCTTCATATAGGCTATTCCGCAACCCACATTCAGCGTTGCTTGTTTCTTGTCTTTCTTCAAAAATAATTTTGTACGTAAGTAACTGGAGGAATAATTCAGGCAGATAACCCTAGCGTATATATTCAGGATATAATGAATAATTTGGGTTATTGTATGGTTTTCATAAAGTAAATTTATTTTTTCTTGCAGCCATTGCCGTAGGCCTATAGAAACTTTAGGGAAGGAAAGTTTTATTACTCGCGTAGAATGGTCTGGCCGTTCTGTTTCAGTGGCCACTGTAGGCCTAAGTAACCGGATTATCAGTTAATTTAGATCAACTGTCTGCAGAGCAACTTAAAATCCTTGAGTAAATCAGCTGTGTTGCGTAATAAAAAAAACACAGCGTATTTGTGTTGCGTAATAAAAAAAACCCACAGCGTATTAAATTTTGTGTTGCGTAATAAAAAAAACCCACAGCGTATCGTTCAAAGCCTAGAGCGAACTGCAATGAGTTCCCCAGACACTTTTAGTGCGCTCTCGTTTTATTGCTGTGCATTAAAGAAGCAAATCTGCAACCATTTATCATGTCACGCGGTCCAAAAGTGTCTCAGTCTGATTTCGCAGGTGAAAAAGACGACGTCGGAGATTTTATGAACTCGAGCAAGCCACAGAATTATTATTATTCATCGGTCGCAAGGCACAAGGCTGTAGCCAGGATTTAATTTGGAGAGGGGGGGTGTTACTCGACCTTGAGCGAGCCGTCAAGCAAACGAATCAACGGAGTACGCTAAAGGATGATTTAATCTATTGTAAAAGTCACATAAAAATGAATGAAATCCTCTAAGTCCTTACTTGTGTTAGTGAAATCACCTTAGTCCTTACATCATGATTGTGTTAGTAATGCATTATTTCATGGTAGCATTTTTTCATTTGAGGGTGGGGGTGGGAGTTGGGGTGGTCAAACACCAAAAACACACCACCACCTCCCCAGCTACGGCTCTGGCAAGGCTGGAGTCCGAATTTTCGTCGGCGATACTGTAGTTAAAAATAATAGATGTTCGTCTATATTCCAGCTGGGTGCAGCAAGATTATCAATCGCTTTATTTCTATTGGTCTCACCGCAACACAGCACTGCGCCAAACTGTATTGTCGACCTTGATGATTTGCTTAGAGAGCAAATGCTAAAGCACCGTTATTGTAATGAGCTCAAACTTTTAGCAAATGCTATTTGGTTTTTTTCCAAGTTACTAATAATTTACTACAGTCTCAGTGGACTGATTTGAAAATACTCATCGGAATAATGATTGTTTTCGAGTGCCATCGATTGAAGCATGATACATATGATATTATGACACCAACTGATAGAATTGAAAACAGCAAAAACAGGCCTACCATATCAATATTCCAGAGCTACTATTGAAAAGATGTATAACAAATCGTACCGTGTTTTAATTATTCTCCGAAGGATATCAGAAAGCGAATTATTCTCGACCTGATGAAATTTGAGCAATGTTCTTCTATATTCAGTGGCTTCATAGCATTGCAACCCGCGTTCATAATGCACTGAAGACGAACTCATCGTCGTCGAATCCCGCTTTAAGATCAAGGCCCCGGCGAGACTTCGTCGTCGCTATTTATAATAATTATTTTTATGTGAACGAGTCTGAAGAGCTCGCCATGGCGGAGGGGCAGCTATTAAAAGTTAACCTAGTCCTTTAACCATGCATTCGTCTGTCGCTACGTAAGCAGTATTATTGTGGCTCAAAAAGGTCACAGCGACCCTTTAGTCTGATGCCAAGATATCGCAGTGTGCTGACACATTATTGTGGCTCAAAAAGGTCACAGTGGCCCATTACTCTGATGCCAAGATATTGCAATCTGTTGACACTTTAGAATAGCCTTGGATGACGGATATCGCTTTCCATCATCCATAAACGACGTCACGCAATTTTTGACGATTTTTTTACCCCCACGCGCTAACACAAAACGCATACGATATCTAGTAGGATTGAAAAATGTTTTTTATTTGATGCCATGAGATCTTGCTCGACTAATGGCGACCTTAAATCGTCAGTCGCAAACGCAAAACATTCAAAACATTCAAAAAACACTGTCATGACCATTATAGTGCCCTCTCGACTGTAGTGCTAATCCCATGCAATCGTACAAAAGCAAGGAGGGCTGCGCCATCACTCTTGATACCGTAGCCATTATTTAATTATTAAATAATAATAATAAATTTGATTTGATTTGAATTTTTTATATTATGTTGTTAAACATCAAAGCGAACTTAGATGGCAAATTACGTTGACTACTGTAACGGACAAAGCTTCATCGCGTGTAAGGGAATACATCCCGTTAGATGTCGCCACACGTACAATAATAATTCTCGAAATAGCCTACAAGATTGAGTCGGACATAGCTATTTAAAGTTTATATTCTTAGTTGGATGCTACTCACTTTGTATGGGGCTGCCCAAACACCCTCTTTAGTCGGTCCTTCCCTTTGCGCATATCTCTACATTATAATGCTTGAAATCTGGCAGTGGCTATCTCATACGGCAGGCATTCACTAGAAAATCTTTCTAGTCTCCAAAACACAGAAAAGAAATGCCGCTAAATAGCCTGGGCCACGGCCCACGGATCACACTTGTCAACAGCGTTTAGCAGCGTACGCCTAATGATGGGCTGCGTCTTTGGAGCCTCTACATCAGGGGTGTCAAACCTTTTTTAGTGGCGGGCCAGTGTGAACATCTTCCAACAAGTGGCGGGCCAGTGTAAATGTAATTGGATTTTTATATAGCGGCTGTCTTATGGCCTCGACCCTGAGGGGGGTATCCTTCACCACCGCTCGCCCGTTTGAATGGACGCCACGCCATTTAGGTCCCCGTGGACGGACCGTGTTAACCCGAGATTTTGAATCTCTGAAATAGCCACCTTTGGGAAGCGAACCGCGGCCCGCACGCTCTCTTTCACAGACGCGTTATCGCCAGCTCTCTTACCGATGTAGCTAACGTGTGAACATCTTCCAGCAAATGAGCAAAATTTGGTAATCGTAATCATAATCTCGAGACTTCTACAGCGTTCACAAAAGCCAAGTCGCGGGAACCAGCTTATTCTCAGGCGCTTAATCAAAACAAAATCGATAGGCAGCGGGTCAAGTCCGGAGAGTCAGGCAGGCAGACAGATGGATGGCTAAGGTGGGTGATGTTTAGAGTTGAAATGGCGAGGGATGTGAGAAGAAGTGGAAGAATCAGGTTAGGATTTGTGAAAGAGCAGTTTTCAGTTTTGGGTAGTGATCTTATCCAAATATCGCGAAAAGATCTTGATTCAATGTCCACTTTTCGCTTCTTATTAAATTTTGACAACATTTTAAATATTATTAGACTTTTAGGCTATAAGGTGTTTCGTAACTTTCAAATTTGCTAATCTGCTCACCAAACCCTTGCCTTGCATTGTGCTTCTTACTTTGTCGTAGTCTGCTTTGAAATAGTTATATCGCTTCTGGTAGACCGCAATTTCTTTTTCAAATTCCCCTTTAACGACGAACCTGATAATTCTGTGATCGCTTGTGCCAAACTCTTCTTCCACTATGACTTCTTCTACCAGGTACTCCTCTGTTGAGACAACCAGATCTAATGTGTTGTCCCCTCTTGTTGGTTCTGTCACGTGCTGTGTGAGGAAACTTTCATCCATGCATTCCAGGAATAGTTCATCCGCTTTGCTCTTTCCTTCTCTTGTTTCCCAGTCAATATGGTGATTAAAGTCGCCCATTATAATACAAGACATTTTCGTAGCCTTACCGATCAACTCATGCAGTCCAGTGTCACTCTCTTTTGAAGAATCTGGGACTCTATAACACACTCCAACAAGTAATGCCTCGGATTTGTTTCTTATTTCACACCATACACTTTCCCTGAACCTATCATCCTTCAGGTCGCTTCTCTCCAGTGCAGTTATGCAATCCTTTACGTACAACAACACACCCCCTCCATGTCCTCTTGCTCCCTGCATGTCCCTGTCCTTTCGAAACATCGCATATCCCTCCAGTTCTAATTCACTGTCTTGTATTGATTCATTAGCCCATGATTCCGTTATGCCAATAATGTCCGGTTTCTCTTTTTCCACGTACAGTTCTAGTTCGGTTCTTTTGTCTATATTCACTATGCTTCTTGCATTTATGTAGAACGCCTTCAGATTGCTTGCTGTTCGCATGATTTGATTTTTATTATTTAATATTTTCTCAGCTTCACAATCCTCATGTCTCCCGGCAGACCTCTCACCTGAAACTTCCATTCCCCCGACTCCTCCTTTTTTTGCTTCTCTTTACATTCTTTGACCAATTCCCTACATTGTTTTCTCTCACTTTCGGTCATGTCATGTGCTACCGATATGTGTTTCAGTTGTTCATCTGCATTTCGAAGCCTTGATAGATTCTCCAGAACTTTGTTTTTTATTGTGCCATCCTTGAACTCTATGAGCAGTGGTTTTTGCTTTTCTTCTGCTGGTTTTCCGAGTCTAAACACTCTCTTTAAGTCCTTGTCCTCGCACGGCACTTTCAGGACTTCATTTATGAGGTATATTGTCGCTTTTCTGTCTTCTTTATTATTTTCTTTTTCGTCCGTCTCTTTGCTTTCTGCCATTCTGTGTATCACAACGTTATTCTTTTTCCTCTCTTTCATCTTTTCTTCTTCTATGCGGAGTTCTATTTGCTTTTCGACACCTTTTACTTTTTGTGTAACTGCCATCAACTCTTTATCCACTTTCAATTTGACTATTTCACTCCAAGCCTCTGTTTTTGCTTCGATGATACCTGCTTCTTCCGTAGTTATGATTTTCTCCAAACTCTCGGCCATGTGATCCATCTTTGCCTGTTGCTCGTTGTATTTCTTGGTGCTCTCCATTTCCTCTGCTTTCGTTAAGGCCATTAGTCCCTCGAATTTTTTCTCCAGCTCTGCGATTCTCCTCTCGTGCACTTCGTTGCGGTTTTCCAATGTTTCTATTCTGTAGCAGTTCTTGCAGAACGTTTCTCCGAAACTGTCTACACCTCCAACCATCTCGCATTTCCCACACTTCTTCAAGTTCTTTAGCGTAAATGCCATTTTCCCCCGAGCGTACACGATGCGCACAGTGGGCTAGATGTTGTTTTGTCCTCGTGGCGCAATTAAGTTTTTAATTTTTCTCCCGAGCGGTGACAAACGTTATATGCACTAGTCCGTATAAATTATTTCGCAACTTCAGAGTGAAAACTTAGTCCTTCGTTGTTTTTAGCAAGAAATTGTTTACAAGTTTTTTGAAAACAAACCGCCATGTTGAACCAAAGAAGATATATCATGTAAGAAAAAACCTCCTCCTCCTGTATTTGACGCTGACTGTAAAATATAAAAATTTGAACGGTTATCCTCTAATTTTGTAATCTTTAGGGAAGGCTCCGCGGGCCAGAAAAAAATCGTTGGCGGGCCAGAAATGGCCCGCGGGCCAGCTCTTTGACACCCCTGCTCTACATAGTGAATTCTAGGATATTTTGCATCAGAAATGTAACGGTGCATTGATCATCTAGTGATGAATGATGATACTTCAACTTCATCTTGTGTCATCCACGTTCCACGAGTACGAATTGAAGATGAAATCTTGTGTTGAATCATTCAAGGCCGGTGTAGTGCGATATACAGTCCGGGCAACATATACGGTCCGGCCACGCCCACTTCGCTGCTAGGATGCAATCTCGCACGACTTACGTGCGAAATCTAATCCGTTGACAAATACGGTCCGGATGGCTTGACCAACTTCGTTAAAATGATAATAATATTCTGTTTATTCAGCATTATAACTCGGTGCGCAAAACCCATTGTAATTCACGCATGTAAGTGTGATTGTGGGGTAGTAACATTGCGAACATGCAAACATATTTAGTAGAAAACGTGATTCCAAAGGGACGAAGCGGTGTTAAGTACCGTTGCGTGTGTTATTTTTAGAATGGAAAATCCCCATTGGAGAAATAAACTAATTGATGCATCCGATTTAAAATTGTATTGCTTATAAATTAAGTGCGTCCTATGTTACGGGCATCTTTTTTTAAGTGTTTGCCTGTGTGTGACTGTTGGCTTTCGTCTGATTGTCTGTGTGTGGATAAAAGTTATGACAACACTAACGAACTAAATCATGTCTTTTATTGTAAACACCTTTTTCTAACGATATCCCAAACCTATATAAGAATTAACTGCCGTAGAACTCCGTCACTGGCTGCACTCTGCCAGTGTGGTCCAAATCGTTGCTCGTTTGAATCTTCTATCTTGATCCATTAAGAATACAAGCCAATATAGGCCTAAATCAACGTCTGACCCCTCAGTTATTTTTACGTTTGGCTTTCGATTAGCGCTTTAGAAGTTCAAATATAGACCTAACGATTATTCTACTCCTAATCAGAAGGTGTAGTTCTGTCAACCTTGCTATTTTTTATTTCAGTTACAAAAATTATTATGTACATATAGTCTTGTGAATGGAATAACTGGCCTTATAGCAACTTGCAAGAGTCAGCAACTCACATAAAACAGTGTCATTGCTGCTGTAATTCAGTGCAAAAATGAATATGTGAAACAAATTAGGCATGACAAGAAATTAAATTATTTATCATAATCGACATATACTGTCTATGTCTAACTTTTAAATCGGAATAGCAACGTGAGACTTTAACATGTGCAGTGCTGCGACTATAGAAAATAATGTTTAAACAGTTCCTCAGCTTCATAACGTGTATACAACCTTACACTTCTGAAGTTCTTTAATAATGAGCTTTGTTCAAATGCATTAGCCTAGGTTTCAATTGAAAACAAGATCCATTATTAATTAAGGAACTTTATAAAAGAAAACAGGGTGTCTAACGGATATACTTTTCCATTTGTTAACATACACTTCAAACACATCTATCTGACTCCACCACTGGTTGCACACTGCAGATGTCAGTCCCATGTCTGGATAAAGAAGGAGGGGGTCGTTAGTAAGCTTTGTTATAACAAAGTGACGTTGAACTTGAACTTCAAATAATTACTAGAGCCTACATCTGTCTCTTCAGGTTCTGTGAATCGAAACAGCTGCAGCGAACTAACCACTCTGATCATCCATCCTCAAAACAACTTAAGTTAATCTCTCGGCTCTTGTCCCCCAACCCTTAACTCTGGTAGCTATCTAACGCTATTTAATAATACTATAAAGTCTAAACAACCCGCCTCTTGTTTTCCGCAAGAAAGCAACCCGGATCATATTTGTCAACGAAAACGAGGCAGTGGCGTCTAACGTTGCTCTCTGACGTCATATGTCACGTGGACCAATGACAGAAGGTTTCGGACCGTTTTTGTTGCCGGACTGTTTATCGCCCTACACCGGTACTGTGCAAGATCTAGTGAGCCGCATCTATTGGAATTAATATAGCTACATGACTATCCGATTTAAAGGTGTTTTATATTGATTTAAAGGTATTTCAAAGAACTATCTAATGACCTTTTATTTAATCAGCAGTTTAACGACATCTTATAGCTACAAAGGCTGTTGACGTCTTTAAAGATTTTAACGTATGTCCATTCACTTTTGTTCAACTGTTCAGCAGTTTTGTCCTTTTTCTCTCTGTTTTCGTTTCCTTTTTCCGAAGTTTGATGACATCTTATTATACATTTGCACATTTCATGATGTTCACATAATACAACATCTAGGTTACTTAATTAGATTAACATCAAATATTTATCGCATGTTTACAAGCAATTTTGAACATTCATTGACCAACAATGAAATTATGGGCAGATTAGATATTCAACATTAAAATATAAAATCAAAGTATTCATCCATCATTTAGAGACATGAACATTGAACAATAATAGCAAGAGGAAAATTTTTTCAATGTCTGTTTCATCTATTACAGAATTATTTGGGGAAAAAAAACAAACAACCGCACACTCAAAAACAAAACAAAAAACCACAATAAACACGATAGAGACAAATCCAATGAAATCATAAATCTGAAGTTTATCTTTGCTCAATACTAAAATGAATCAAACCAGCTAAAAATTATAATTCAAATACATTTCACATTGCAAACAAGCCATTTATTAATCTATTTCCACTAACATTATTCAAAACAATGGTAAGACTGTTTCACTTTATCAATCACAACTAACAACAGTAACCATTAATAACGTTAAGCTGATACATTGTTCTAGCAGATTATATTTTCAGATATTATGCTTAATTAACACTACTCATATAATTCTTCCATTAGTTATAGTCATAAGGATATCATAAGCTTCAAGATAAATACCTGGAATAGACAATATATTTTTAACAGTGCATTCCACTTTTTTCTCTTCACATTTTTTAAGTATTAAGGTTGATATGTCATTTTTTATACACTCAAGCAGCATATGCTCAGTTGTTTCAGGTAATTGGCATTTAGAACACAGGTCTGTTGTGCTTTTACCTAACACCTTCAGCCAAGTGTTATTAAGAATATGCCCCATCCTAAGTCGGGTGATTTGAACTTCTCTTTTCCTGATGGAGTCCATGAATTTTATATCAGTTGTTACCAAAGGCTGAATAGACTTATAAAATCGCCCTTTCCGTTCAGTATCATATTCAATTTGCCATAAATCAACAACATATTTTCTTATTAAGGAATAGATTTCCTTTAATTCTAGATAATTTGTTGAATTAATTTCCGTTAGTTCTTGCCCATTTTTTGCAAGGGTATCTGCCATTTCATTTCCAGATAATCCAATATGGCTAGGAATCCATGCTATGACTACACTAATATTTTTGAGTTTATTAACATTATCTAAAAATTCAAGAAATAAATTAGGTCGGGAACAAGACTTATTTTCTTTTATAGATGTGGCTACACTTAATGAATCAGTATATATAATATACTTATCAGTATATATATAATATACTTATCTAATGACCCGCAACTACTTATCTAATGACCCGCAACTACTGGAATTATTATAGCTTCAAGACTATCTGATTAAAGGTGTTTAGTAACACTTCCTATCATTCGCGCCATCAACGCGTTTCTGCTGATTTTAATGGGAATCAGGACCGCTGATGTTCACGTTACGTAACACAAATTACGAAATAATTTTTATAATAGGCCTAATAGCGTATAACAAGAACTTGTGTTCACATGGTGAAATTTATTTATGTATAATATTGTCATTGACGTTGAACATACCTCACATTGCCTAACGATTAATTGGTGTTACTGTAGTGAATGTTAATTGGATCGTCAAATTTAATATTGTTCTCTACAATTTTTCTGATGTATGGCTAAATACAGAGAGCGCCTGCACAATGCCTCAGCGTGGTTGGGAGATAATAATTTTATTGTGAAATTCTCTACGAAGGCTTTGGTGGTACGCACTTTATAGTCCGCTCTATTTGTAGTGCCGCGCCGTTTGAAGCACGATTCTCTTTGTAAAGGGCCTCTCTCGTTATGGTGCCCCAGCTATAGGGTAAATTACTTTGTATTGCCCATCTATATGGAGGGGTATTGAACCCGTAGCCATCACCTTTAATATTTTGTCAAAGATTTTTACGATATTAAAAGATTGCACCCTAATTGAGGCAATGGCATAAAAATTGTGAAATTTTCCTGTATCTAAACGGAATCTTTCTTTTGTATCACGGTCGCTTCCTTTGATTATAACTTCAGATTTGCATCCTGGCGTTATTTTTCGAGTGTTCTGCAAACCTATAGGTCTGCTGATGTCCGATGCTAGCGAAGCACGGCGCCTGATATTATGGGGCTAGGGGTAATGGTACTGTGTTGTTTTGTATTGTATTTGACCATTTCTAAAGCGCTTCTTGCAGCAAGAGCCTTTCAGAAGCGCTCCCCTGCAGTGCGTGCAACAACGAGGGGAAAAGCAGGGTTTTAGACAAGAGAAAGATGACGAAAGACTGCCAAAGAGGATGGCAGAGCGAGTGGTTCCATGACAAAATGTCGCACGACAAAATGTCGCCGACAAAATGGCGCAGACGTAAATGAGTAAAAAAGTTTTTTATTGCACAAATCGACCATAAAAAACCCATCGAATTAACTTGTTATTAGTTATGTCGACGGGCACCCATTCCAAAAAAAAATGTCCATGAAGAAAGTGCGGAAAAAATAAAAAAATAATAAAAGTGTGCGAACTAACTCTCATTCTCATTCCATGAATTTACTAAGACAGCTATATTGATGTTAATATTAAATGTGTTAAAGTATACGGAAATGTACGTGATGAATGGAAAAATATAAATACAAAGCTACATATTGTGCAAAAACAATATAAATAGGCCTACATGATGTTAATCTACAGCTAGAATTAATTTAATATTGAATCTGTCAGGGTCTCTGTTAATGTCCATGAATAATGCTAATACAGCTTTATAGCTTTTCATACAACATTGATATTCAAAATTCTTACAATGTCTCCCAAGTATTGAATGGGTTCTGGTTCTCTGTTTCCGTATGCTTTAAACTTCGGATAGATCGAACGCACTACGCACTTAGGGAGTAGCCTACTATGTACAAGCTTTGTCTCAGGTCAGTCTTCTTTAATCTTGGTCCGCTACATCCTCGCACAGGTAGGCCTATGCTTCAAACTTCGGATAGATCGAAGCAATTTTATTCCACGCACTACGAACTTAGGGAGTAGAATTATTCGCGACATTTTGTCAGCGACATTTTGTCGGCGACATTATGTCGGCGACATTTTGTCGGCGACATTTTGTCCTGCGACATATTGTCTCTGCGACTTTTTGTCCGCGACATTTTGTCGGCGACATTTTGTCGTGCAACATTTTGTCAGGCCACCGAGCGAATGGATGGGGGAAGTCCATTACATAGGGAGGAACCTACGCAGGCAACTAGCAAATGATCTGGATTGAACATACTACATAAGGATATTCGTTTGTACTTTTCTGCATTAAAATTTCTTGTACAACAGTACTGTTGATGATTCCGTTAGAAACCTTTAAAATTTGCTTACGCGACCCTATTTAAGTCTAAAGTTGGCTACAGAGTGAGTTAGTTCGCGATCTGCTGCAAAAAACCTATAACATTATTATTGCCCATTTTTACTTGAAGCAACAATTTTTTATGAATGAATGAATGAATGAATGAATGAATGAATGAGTCAGTCAGTCAGTCAGTCAGTCAATCGCTCCGTTTATTTGAAGTACTAAACTGACACCGACGCAACTGAATCAGACCATAGCATCATTGTCGTCGTTTTCTTCAATACCAGGTAATCATTGAAGTCGCAATAACATTATTGTAACTGTGAACTAATGAGGTCCACGTGAAGGCGATCTCACCCAAAACGAACCTGACACGATGTCCCAGAATGCAGCTCGGTCTTCGAATGTTTGCCGAACAGAAGAGCATGCACTGTAGAAATAGAAGTAAAAGAGTAAGGTCGTCATTTCAAGAGACCTGACCAAGAAGAGTAAAACTCAGTCGTTATGCGGCGGCAGATTTGGTCTCGGGAGCGATCAGAATTAGAATTAAATTATATTAGATTAGTTTTATTTCGTTTAGATTAGATTGGATCAGTTAGTTAGATTAGATTTGGTCAGGCTAGGATCGGATTAGATTAAGACTAGTTCTGGCTAACAAGCGGATCTGTTCAGACACCCTTGAATAATTGTAAACAGAAATATATAAGTTCCATAGATAACTTGAAAGGTACTAAAGTAGGTACCGTGGCCTCGTCGACAGCATTTGACGTCATTAGATGTTGGTAACTCAGATTCCGTCTTATTCATTAAATCCATCGCTGCTCGTTTTGCGGCGGTGCCAGTCCACAGTCAGGTCGATCGAGGAGGGCGACGCCATGCATCTTCGTTGTGCCACAGCATTGCTGATCACGTGCACGATAGTTAAGCTAAGTCGTTGTAATCGGTATTGGCAGCCAAAATATTTAGAATCCGCCATTGAAAGTGTTTACATTCTCACGTAGTAACTTACTCATTCAATCGCATTTATTCGCTGAGTATTTCACTCTACGAGCGCTATTTAGCAATGTCCATTTTCAATGCGCTGTGCGATATTTCTGGGCAAGGTTTGGACACCTTTAGAACTTTTTCAGATGTGATATTAATTCGCCTACAAACTCCGCCGCTAATTCCAAATTGCCAATTATCAGTCATAAGTCTGCTTAAAGGAGGATGACAACGATAAAGTGTAGTTACACTGAAATATTATTGCTATTCACGTACAGATATATTCACAAATTGTTCAAATATTTATCAGGAATGGTCATCAAAATCTTGGAAAATGGCTGACTCAGCAAGATTTTTAATCTAAAATGACCAGAATCATATATGGTAGCCATTCATGACATCATTTTACACCTCCGATTGAAATCTCCCAATGATGTAATATCAAAGTAGATCAGAAAAGCATTTAACAGCTGTAAAACAAATACTCTAACAACCAACGCGTACTGCTCCAAGCCTCCAACTACCGTTGTCAGAAAACACCAATTTTGCATAATTGTCTGTTTTATATTTTTGGGATCAATAAACAAGTTGAAGTCGAAGTTGAAGTTCTAGTGCCGAGCGGGTCATTTAAAACACCCTCAAAGCATTTTCTTTCCGTTGTATATAAACACCGTGGCTTCAACAGTAAGAATGATAACAGACACACACGTTTAACGCTCACAGCCTTTAAAGTTTAACGTCATAAGAATCGACATCTCGGTCACATGCTGTTAAATCTGTCACTGCTCGTATTGAATCAGTGCCAGGCTAAAACTCAAGCTGATCGAGGAGGGTGATGTCATCCATCTTCGTTGTGAACAACATTATTAAACAAAATGTAACGTGCACGATAGTAAAGTTACGTCGTTCGTAATCACAATCGTCAATTTATATAACGCCACTTCAAGAGAACTCCTCAGAGGCGCTCCCGACCTGACACCAAAGCACAATAAAAGAGAATTGGTTTTTAAACGTTTGCGGAAAATGGGTAAAAAAGACAAAGAAGTTTATTACGAATACTGCTACGTAACTTATATTTATTACAGAACGATGGACCGACTGTGACGAAGCTTTTACGTAGCACTGTGGAAGATCGAGCCATAGGGACAACCAGGTCACCTTGCGTAGCAGAGCCAATGAAACGACGACCTGGAACGGATGGCACTCGCACATAAAGATCTCTGAGATAAATCGCTGCTTGACCTGATAATTTTATAGACAATTACGCATGAGCATTTAAATCTTAAACACGCGATACGTTTTTGCATAGACAGCCACCGCAGTTCCATCCGTATAAAACTTGATGCCGGTGTCACGAATTAGAGTACCCCGTAATAATCGTATCCCACATTTGATGAGAAGATGAAGAAAGCCATTTCTATTTGTGTTCAATTTTGCAAATTGACCTCCATTTGCTTTGTTTTGAAAAATGACATCAATAGGTAGCCTATGTTTGTTCCTACTAGATAGTTTTGTTCGCTCTTGTTTTAGAAAACTTAGAACACAATGTCATAGAACATTTGGCTTAAGCCTCCCTGTCCTCTATTATTGGCTCTATATACCATAATAGCTGGTGACACAACCTCACCCATAATTATATACTGAGGTAAAATTCTAAAGAACAGAAATGCTCTCGACAGGTGAAGTCTATAACGATGTGAGAAATGCTTAGATGGCTCTAATGCTTGGATGGCTAATGCTTGGATGGCTAGTGCATGGGCGTAACTTTGCCTCATATAATGGTGGTAACTATTCATCTGAAGCTCTGATCACTAGTGTAGAGGGGGAAACGCCACCTCCCTGCTCTGTCCCTGTTCTATGTCATAAGCTGCGATTAAACAATTAGGAAACTGTGACTATTGACAGTGAATGAGCAAAGGCATTTAAAACTTAAATGGTCATAGGCCTACTGCATGTAGTTAGCTCCGACACTGAATGCACTCTGGCAGTAGGCTACTTTGACCATTCCTGTTTTCTGGCAGAAGCCAGGAAGAAGGCGACGTGGATGATCTTTAATATTGATACGAGAGTGTCGGTACATTGAAACTAGCAATTATAATAATTATTATTGGTCTCTTTAACGCATTTAACGCACTCGGTTCTATCTGGTCTTCCATCATCAACACTTCAACCCCTGTCTTCAGTTCTTCATACGGCCGCTCGTCTGATAAAAGGTCTTGGTCCCAGAGACCACATCACTTCAACTCTGAAACAACTACACTGGCTTCCTATCCGTGCTCGTATTGCTTTCAAAATTTCCCTCCTGATGTTTCATATCCACTACGGAACCTCTCCATCCTACATGGCATCGATGGTCACGCCATGTTCAGCTTCTAAGTCCAGAGGACTTCGTTCGTCCTCGCGAAGCGATTTTGCTACACTTCGCACATACCGGAAGCTTGGAAGCCGTGCCTTCTCAGCATCAGGACCTAAAGAATGGAACAGTCTACCAACCTCCATTCGCCAGTGCTCATCTGTTGCAGAATTTAAATCAAAGCTAAAAACTCATTTGTTTTCATTGTATTATAACTAGATTTGTAGTGAAGCGCGCTCTTGTGCAAGACTTGTTTTGTTAAAGCGCGTTATAAATGACTAATTGTATTGTAATTGTATATATTGTATTTAATGTGGGAGTCAGATAAAGCCTATGCTCAATTTAGACACCTTTAAAGGATATGTTTCTGATGCTATATTAAGTTCATTTTCGCTTTAAGGACAACTGTGTTAGGAGGATTGATACAAACTTGCTGGAAGATGTCGACATCAATCGTCTCGCATCTATAAATTTACGCGTGTAAGGCGCCTCCAACAGCGCACGATCAGAGGCGCTCCCAGAGCGAATGACCCAGAGAAAAGAACGTAATAATTTTTAAACAGCGGAAAGATGTGCTTGGGGCACCATTTATAGCGCAGAACGTGTCAATGGAGAAAGCCAATTCCAAAGTGCAGGACCAATGAAGGCAGGAAAACTGACCGGACTGTCACATGAGTTGTCATCAATACGATATCATGATCAAAAAAACTTGTCTCATTAATTTATTGGACGTTGAAAAAATTATCAAAAGAATTGTCATGGTGCCAGTCCAAAATGTGGATAAGGAAGGAGGGCGACGCCGCCAATGATCACACAATGTCCTTAAACTAAAATTTAAATCGTATTACTATTCTCTACAGTCAACGTTATCAAAGAAATATCATTTTACGCAATGAAAGAGTCAGAAATTGCGAGTAAATGACTTAAATATTTAGCTTGAATGTAGGATAGTTGTGCTCAAGATGTCGCTAAATACTGAATTTGAATGCGGTTGCGATGGGCTTAAGCGAAATTCTTAATCTTTTTGGCGACTGGCGATTTGATAGGATATTACAATGAGTTGCGTGATTTGGCGTAAATCATATAGTTCTATAGCAAATATCGAGCGGTTGCGTGGAATACAGTACATACAAATCACCAGTTGCAACGCTAACTATTCAAAATTACTCTTAAAATAGATAAGGGTCAAACTGTAGGCTACTTTTTTTAATGCCTGAAGATGTCGCTAAATTTTGTGATCCGACGGAGTGACAACGTACGCAACCGCTCGATATTATTACAGTCTTACAGAAGGCAATGATATTGGGATTTACATGAACACCTGTTAAGCAATTTGATACAGAACTATATGATTTACGCCAAATCACGCAACTCATTGTAATATCCTATCTGTCCCACGGGTTCAATATCGACGTGAACGACTGTGCTAGTCATTAAAAATAAATGCGCACAATTGCGTTCCACAAGCGGTAAATGATTTTTTTTATTATAGAAGTGAAAAATGTTCTCCTTCGCGGCCTTTCGGCTGTGGTTACATTCAAATCGCCAGTCGCCAAAAAGATTTCACAGCAACCCATAGTGCCACCAGTGCCACTAGCATTAGTGCCATGCAGTGCCAATCCCAATCGTGAAAAAAGAAGTCGGTCTTCGCTAGCTTTTCTGATAGCCATTATTATAATTATTTTAAGAGAAAAACCATTTCTGGCTTTTGCATCCGCGTGGCAGACAATCAACTAAGATCCTTGTCGAGGGTCTGCTACAGGCTCCACGCTCTTCTGCAAGAATTCGAGGCTGTTCCTTTCCAGTACGTGATGCATTCCTCCCCAACATTTGAAGAATGCTACAACTCTGGAGGCTTTTCAATCACAGTTCAAGACTTATCAGTTTAAACAACCATAATTATGACAGTCATTCATTTTGTTAACTCATGTACAGCGCCTTTTCAATCGGCCTCGACTAAGCTACGGTGCTTTAAAAATTGCTAGTCTGGATCCATTCATCCATCCATGTAGTTAAACTGACGCTAAAAATAGTAGATGCGGTTAGACACCTCTAAATCGTATTTCAGCAATCTTAGATAAATAAAATAATCTGGTCTTCCGACGATACGAACTGTCTCACTTACCGTAACAGAACAACGTTCTTTATAAGAAAGCATCTCGATTCACACAGTGGTAAAAAACTGGTCTAGTACCTTGCTCTTAAGTGCTGTAATTATGCCGAGCAAATTTCTGTCCAGGGTAACGGCCTCTGTTGTCATAGACCCTGGTCAAATCGGATCCATCCATCCATCACACAGTGGTTGAAATCATATGAAAATTCAGGTATTCATGCTTTACAATCACTTTCTATAAAATCGCCAAATATGTTCACCCATCCAGCTACATGCTACAGGTTCTTCACTGGATCCTTATCTGCCAGCGTATTGAGTTCGTTAACGATTGCTGCTCTAGTATGACAATGTGATCAGGGCCTCGCCAATTCAACTGCTAGAGCTACGCTGCCTCATTTTGGGTATCCAAGGACGTCGTTCCCTACGCTCTGCCGAAAATTGAATCCTCTTAGTTCCCTTTGTCAAGGGCGGATCCAGGGGGGGGGGGCCAATCCGGCCATGGCCCCACCCATTTAAAAATTGCATGGGACGTGGCCCCCCATTTGGTTTCAACAAGTTTTTTTTCCCCAAAAAATTGGCCGATGACTAAAAAAAAAAAAAAAAGGTCATCAGTTTTTTCGGCGGTTGAAATGGTATGTCTTCCCCGGATAATTGACCGACGACTAAAAAAAAAAAAAAAGGTCATCAGTTTTTTCGGCGGTAAAAAATTTTTTTTCGCCGGCAACACCCAAAATTTTGGCCCCCCCTTCGAAAATTTCTGTATCCGCCCTTGCCCTTTGTTCATAAGACAACTGCAATCATGTATAGAATCTAGCCTTCTCTGCGATCGGCCTAGTTGTCTTTAAAGATACGTCTACACTCCACACCCTGGAACTCTATAACACAATATCCTTCCTCGCTAAACTTTAAAGTTAAAACTGATATTTTTGAACGCGCTGGAGTCGGGAGTGCCTCTGAGTAGTAAAAATGAGTTTTATTGGTTTCTTTTGCTCGTACTGCAACAGTAGGCCTACTACTATGAAGAATCGAACCTTCTCTTGCAATGTCCAGTGGTCAGTAGCGACCTCCCTTTAGAGCTTCGCCTGCAGACTGTAACCCTAGGACTCAACCAGAATCTTTCTTCACCAAACCTAAAACTATACTTTTGGGGCGCGCTGGAGTAGAGACTCGGGAGAACCTCTGAGGAGCTTTCTTCAATGGGAAAGCAATTATAGCATCCATCAAACTTAGTTCGGAAAGAATGTTGGTCTTTATTTTAATTACTGGCTGTGTGGCCCATCTTTGCTCTGGGATTTTGGTTTCCCCTCCATCCCAACCCAAGGTCAGAGTGTGGTCACCGTTGGGTGGTCCTGATGGTCCTCTGTCCAGCTGGATGATTTGAAGTGAATAGATGGATTTTTTTATTATCCGCTATGCATATAGCCTACTGCACTGCATTGTATTGACAATACAGTATTGTGTCATATTGAACTGTATTGTACTTTATTGTATTATGCTGTACTGTATTCCACGGTATTGTATTGTATTGTATTTAAACATTTATAAAGCGCCTCTAGTAGGGTGAACCGTTCAGAGGCGCTCCCAGTGCGCAAGGCCCAGCGAGAAGAAGCAGGTTTTGAGAAGAGACAGAGCAGAGGAGAGACTGACAGACAGAAGTGTAGAGCGAACAGAAGGAGAAAGAGCATTCCAGAGAGAAGGACCAATTGAGACAAAAGATCGAGACTGAGCCATAGCAGTTCTAGACCGAGGAACCAATAGGTCAAGTCTGTTGGATGAGCGAAGCGGACGATGGGAGGAAGCTGAGTGAGGACGAAATAAAGCATTAGTCAGATATTTTGGGGCAAGACCCCGTTGAGACTTTAGGATCAGAGTGAGGATCTTGAACTGTGCTGTATTGTTTTGTTATGCATTGTATGACATGACATTCTCTGGATGTGTTGCTGTTTGTTCCTTTGCACGTGTTCCTTCTCTCTGCCTTCTTCGCTTGTCTAAGCATTGATCGCCATCTAGCGAATGAAGCGAACACTTTCTTCTATGGAAAGCGCATATCCGGAATTTGAATGCAGCGTAATGCGAACGGAATTAGTAGGCGTAATGTAATGTATGACCAAAATATTGCATAGGTGTAGTGGAAATGTTGCTTGCTCATAATGCAACGTACATATGCGCAGATACGTAGACCTGTATACACGAGCACACACCTAATAAGTAGACCTACACGCGCGTATATAAATTCTCGCATAATAAACGCAAAATTAATAGCCTACCCACACGCATTGATGCCAGTCATAGCTTTTCCCACCTAGATCTAGGTTTTTACGGTCTTGTCTAGGTTTCTAGGTTTTTTGGTCAGGATCTAGCTTTTTTACTCACGGCGTTTTTTTTAAAACTGTTTACATGCAAATTTATTTTTTTAAGCGGAAAGGAGCAAAAGACGTGAAAAAAATCGAAAATTTCGTGAATTCGGACACAAATTGTAAATTTTGTAGCGAAAGAGTAAAAAAGGAGGGTCATCAGAAACTTTATCGGGAAGGAAAAGATGGCAAATTTTAATCATCGGGCGACTTTAAAAAGGTCGTCAGAAATTTCAAGCCGAAAAATTGGAAAAATTCATATAATTTACAGGGAAATCGTCAATCTAGCCTTTCTAGCCTTTTTTCGACCAGATCTGACCTTTTTTCAAAATTCAGAGGAGCATCCGCGCCTACACACACACACACACACACACACACACACACACACACACACACACGCACACACACGCACACACACACACACACACACACAAGTCTATCTATCTATCTATCTATCTATCTATCTATCTATCTATCTATCTATCTATCTATGCAATTTATATAGCGCCCCTTCAAGGACTCTACTCAGAGGCGCTCAGGATCTCAGTCGTCGCCTTCATTTACACACCCACGCGCGCGCACACACGCACACACTCAAACCCCCTAACACACACCTGCTCATTGGCGTACGAAGACAAAGGAACAGCAAAGTATAAAATCAGAATTGATCGGAAAAGATCGGCCATAACCGTTCTACACACTTAACACGCAGAGTCAGTTAGCGAACTATTTCCAAGGAAACTGTCACAATTTTGAATGCACTTCTGATCGTGCATTTCGCAGCAGAAAAGCGGATCTGCCAACAGCGTCTTTACTAGATTTGGCCTCACCCCTAACGTGGGACAGTTTATTACGGGGAACAGTCTTTACGCCTCTGGTACAAGCCGTCCTGTCGCCGCAACGCAATTTTACGCCGCCATTTTGACGACTATGAAATGTCCGCCATTTTGTGGGTTTGGGTGAAAGTCTAGAAGACGCCGTATCTGATCTGTTCGATGATGCTCAGCTTTAGCCGACGGATGTTGGAACTCGAGGATTCTGACCAACTGCGCCACTGTTGAGAACCTCCTGCCATTACCTGAAACGACAGATATGGATCGTGTTAAAACAAAGTGATCAGTTCGACACCTTTATTTTGTAATAACCTCAAAAACAAATGCAGAGAGAAACACATTTAAAATAATGATTCACCTTGTGGAGGAACGGATACAGAAATTTTCGAAGGGTGGGACCAAAATGTTTGGAGTTGGGCCGAAAAATTTTTGATTTTTGGCCGAAAAAACGGATGTCTTTTTTAGTTATTAAATTTTGGCCAAAGTTCCCTGAAAATATATACAATTTTCCCTGCCAAAATTACTTATGACTTTTTTAGCCGTCTGATCAAATGTCTCTTGACGATGCACCATATTCCAAGTCAACCCTAAGATAGTTGACCTGGTGCTGCTTTCGCGGCATTGATTGAAAGCTGGTTGAAACCTAATGTCGGGTGCCCACGTCCTATGCACATTTCTCAAGGGGGACATGACCGGATATGCCTCCCTAGATCCGCCCCTGACTTTTGGTTGTCGTGAGCAAATATCTTTGGAGAAGGTCCGCATAAATAATAATAATAATAATATATTTTCTTTATTTAAACGCCTGCAAGACGCACTGCGCTTTACATTTACAGGTTATGCAGTAATCTTAATTAAACTTAACTACCAACTGAACAGACAGCTTTGTAATTACACGGCGCCAATGGCAGCCTACAAAGCAAATCCGCCCAACGGGGGCTCGAACCTGTAACCTCTCGCACTCTTGGCCAGCGTGTTAACCACTACTCTACCGGGCCCCCCCAAAAAAATAATTTACAGGGAAAATATGCATGCTGCAGATAGGTGCACAAATTCTTGTTTTAAAAATTGTTTGTGGACAAGGAGAGTTGTTTTTATTAAACGTGAGGTATTAAAATAATTCCTACGCAAGAGGTGCGAGGTTTGTGAATTAAAACAATCAGGAATTCAAGTGGGATGCGTCCCGATTAGGCGCAAGTGAGTGATATTAGGTGATAACAGTACGGTGGAAGCACGTGGTTGAGAGCATGTGTGTAAGCTACTATATTCCTGAGGTCGGTCAGCAATAGAGTAAAGATAAAAATGTCGGTGAAAATGAGCGATCTAGTTGTGTGCTCTGGCTGCGGCATGTACGGCAACAAAGACGGTTTCGAGGATGAGTCGGAAGGCACATGCAAGAAGTGTGAGCGAGTGTGTAGCTTAGAGCTAAGAGTGTGCAGCACAGAGAAATGTTTGGAAGAAGAAACGAAAAGTGCAGATGATGTTGCGAAATGCTTAGATGCGATGATGAAGCGCATGAGTGCCCTGGAAGAAGGAGGGAAAGTTAACGGAGAAACGGAGCAGCAAGAAGGAGCAAGAAGATCGACACACAGTCACAGAACGACCGATTGGTCGATTGATGGATTGATTGATCGAATGATCGATCGATTGATCGATTGATTGATTGATCGATTGATCTATTGATCGATTGATTGATCGATAGATTGATTGATTGATTGAATGATTGGTTGATTGACTGAATGATTGATTGATTGACTGAATGAATGAATGATTGATCAATGGATTGGTTGATTGATTGATTGACTGAATGATTGATTGATCGATCGATTGATTAATTGATTGATTGGTTGATTGAGAGACAGACACAAGCCACCAGATCCGCCGCTGATCGTACACTTCAAGAGTCATTCCATGATGATCTTGGTGACATAAATAATATAGATTATATGTTAGACACCTTTTATACGAAGTCTTTCTTGCAATATAAGTTAAAACTAATATTGCCTTAACGATTGCCTCAAACAACAACAACGTTGGTTCAAAATCATTGCACTTTTTATGAAACATAATTTTAAGCTTCCAACCAAAGATGACGGAGGAAACCATGTAGCATGAGTTTTAGATCTCCAATGGTAATCAAGCCGTTCTTATAAATTACGAACAATTATGTCGACAAACAATCTTATGTTTTATGCTACCTCTACCTGGATGCTATGTTTGTTTGCTTGCATGAGCACTTGTTATAGCGCCCATTCAAGCACGCTACTCAGAGGCGCTCCCGACTGCAGAGCGGACACTGTATCGGAGTTTCACGCCAAAGCGCTGAGCAATTGCGAGTGAAGGACTTGCCCAAGGTCCCTACGCGGCGACTTGAGGAGGATTCGAACCTCGAACCTTCCGGCCTCAAGGCAACGACGCCACCACTACATCACCGTGACATCTAGCCAATAATATTGTCAGTGAACGAAGATTACTATTTATATTCCCTACATAGTTTCCATGCTGGGAACGCCTATGAATATGGGAGGGGCTGAGGCGCATTGGATAACGCACTGGCATGGGGATCACCGAAGCTGAGTTCGATTCCCGAAGCCCTCGTAGGATAGACGAACATTGTGGGCTACTATTAGCGACGTTGCATTGCAGGCTGTCTGTTCTGTTAGTAGTTAAGACTGATGTCAATTATGATAAGTGCATAGCTGTGCACTGTAACCGGTTGCTGTATGTAACATGCTGCGTTCTGCCAACCTGAAGTGTTGATTAAACGGAAATTGATTGATTGAATGATTGCAATTCATAGTGTGATGGATGAAAAAAATTATTGCAGGAGTCGAATGTAACTGTCGGCAGCTCTACTTCTGATATAAGCAGCGCCATCTGTCGAATGGAAGGCTCAGTAGACCTTAGAGATGTTTTTGTGAAGCGGTTCCGCACCGTAAGGTGTTCGTGTGAGAAAACGAAAAGTGGTGACGTTTTAGTCCTGAGATTACATAAATGTTCCCCGCTATAATAGAACTCTCTCTTTAGACACCTTAATAAGATGATAAAATGCTACTACGTATACAATTTAACAAACGCTAAAAAGAATCACACTTAACCGAGGAACATGGAGAGTACGATTACTGCCTATGATATAGTCCTTGGCCTGCCATGAGGTCCAGTATGCACTTTGGTGTTGGGGGAGTTTCTCACTTCCAATCAGTCAGTGGGTCCCTGGACATGAAAAATCACCGAGGTGCTTGTCCACCATGACGTCACGAATGGCGCAATTGCAAAATCCAATATGGCCGCCACCGGCCATATTGGAAAATTAGTCTTTATTATTTCTTGCACGATATGCAAGTGTAATAACTCTAATATTACTAATTCAGGTATGTAGAATTCATTTCTGATATTTAATTTGTCATACGGGGTCATCTGAAGGTCATACGGGCATTTTCAAGGTCATTTAATACATTTTTTTCATTTATCACAGCATATGCACGTGTAATACCTCAAATAATACTGATTCTAACATGCAGAATTCATTTATGATATTGTTTTTGTCATCCGGGGTCATCTGAAGGTCATAGGGTCAACTTCAAGGTCATTCTTTAATTTCTTCATTACTCACATCATGTGCACGTGTAATACCTGAAATGTTACCCATTCAGATATGTCGAATTCATTTAGGCTATGATACTGTTTTTGTCATCCCGGGTCATCTGAAGGCTATAAGGTCATTGTCAAGGTCATTGTGTTGCATCAATGATGCGGATTATAACTTGAATGAATGCAACAGTATAAAGGTGTTATAACTTTAATCAAGCAACTTTAGTCAGCTAATTATGTCATGTTATAAGTCGATGCTGCCTTATGTCATTTTTCAGTGTTTTTACAGGAAGAGTTCTTTGTCTTCCCATGACAATATATCACGCAGAAATTTGAGGCAGCGCGACAACCACAGCGTAGAGTGTTACACTTTCCAGCACACTTGCATATTGTGAGCAGACTTCGCGGTAAAGGAAGCAGACATTTCGATGGAAGCAGTGCACCAAAGTGTTCCTTCCATCCGTGATGTAATGGCTCTAGTTCTGCACCGCGTTCATTGTTTGTTGCAAGTAGTTGGCATGCTCTGTGCACCAGGAAGGCCCCTCGCTGGATGTGGCCTCTGATCTCGCTGCTTGTAGGAGGAAGAGCGTCAATTCCGACTGTGGATGTGATATAGTTTTCTAGTCTCAGCTGGTCGAACGTCTCACATGTTGTATTTGACCTTGCTCCTGCCCAGACACGTACCAAGTACTTCTCTGCTAATTCTGCATCTTGTTCTAACAGCGTGTCTGTCTCTCCAAAGTTTGTCAGATACTGTACTGGGTCGCAGGCTAAAGCTGCATGTTTCGATCCCACCTTACTCATGCAGTCGTCTCCTGTCAACACATGTGCCTTGATGACTGCTTTGGCCAGGGATGCTCCAAGTTCAGATACCGCTTGATGAAGTGGAAGCATTCGCCGATGTTCACCAGTGCCATACTGCTGCCACATCTCCTGCAACCCCAGGTCAATGAAGTATGGTGTGTAGTGTAGCAATACTGCGAAAGTGTCCGTGTCATGCTAATTTTCTTTGTTCCACGAGATTGGGTCTATCACTAGCCTCCTGAACATTCTAACTTCGAACCAATCCATGAGTCATACAGAGTGCCATCTACAGCATGCATTGAGCACAACTCGCCGTCTCACATTCAACCACAACGTGTCGAAGCTCTTAGACTTCGTGCTAGAGCGGCAGAATCCATACTTGGTGACAATCAATGTATCCACCGTTCCGTTACACAATCTGCTGACAAAAGTAGCTGCTGACCGAGCAGTCGCAAAGCGTCTGCTCAACTTTCTAGAGGATGGCAAGGATGCCTACCGCTCGTACAGACGGGATCGCTTAGTAGAAAAGACAAAGAAAATTAGCATGACCATATCGAAGTCGAAACTGCCACGATTCACCGACCAGCCTCAGAAGACAGCATCAACAATGGAAACGGAGAAGAATGAACTGTCATCCAAGGACATATCAGAGGCACATAGGAACATGGACATTGCTAAAGAACGGGGTATGGACATCAGGCAGATACTTTCACACAACTTGGTCTCAGCGTCTCCATTATTTGATGGCGATATTCCAGCTCACACCAACAAGTCGCTACTTGTGGGAGAGATTGAGCC
Source organism: Lumbricus terrestris (assembly GCA_949752735.1). Classification (NCBI taxonomy): domain Eukaryota; kingdom Metazoa; phylum Annelida; class Clitellata; order Crassiclitellata; family Lumbricidae; genus Lumbricus; species Lumbricus terrestris. Next base: position 5,587,894 of record OX457041.1, on the reverse strand, counting down.
TAAACTTGACCTCACCAAATGGTGCCAGGAGTCTAATCTTGATACTCATGTTGTGGTAGATTTTATGTCTAGGATTCGGCAGTTGCCGCTCACACAATTTCCAAACATTGGTAGGATCATCGACGCCGTCATAAGCTCTGCTTCAACCCTCTGCCAAAACGTGAAGTATGTCCATCTGGTACTCGACTCTTACATTGAGATGTCTCTTAAGGAAGGGGAGCGCATGCGGCGTGCTGACTCAACATCAGGCATCGCAATTATCGGCATGAACAGAGACACGCCAATTCCTCATCAACTGGAAAAGTTCTGGGCATCGATGGAAAACAAGCGAAACCTGCAGCTTCTGGTGAGAGATATTGCTAGCAATCGAGAATATGGCAATGTAACAGTCATTGCTAGCTCTCTTGTTTCTGAAGATGAAGCACTTCCCGCAATGTCGACTGGCGGAGAAGAGATCCCAGACCTGTTGAACTGGATCGAGGAGGCGGATGCCAGGCTGGTGGTGCACGTAGACTGGGCTGTTCGTGTGCAACGGTGCAAGAGACTTGTCGTAGTCTCAAACGACACGGACACTTTCGCAGTATTGCTACACTACACACCATACTTCATTGACCTGGGGTTGCAGGAGATGTGGCAGCAGTATGGCACTGGTGAACATCGGCGAATGCTTCCACTTCATCAAGCGGTATCTGAACTTGGAGCATCCCTGGCCAAAGCAGTCATCAAGGCACATGTGTTGACAGGAGACGACTGCATGAGTAAGGTGGGATCGAAACATGCAGCTTTAGCCTGCGACCCAGTACAGTATCTGACAAACTTTGGAGAGACAGACACGCTGTTAGAACAAGATGCAGAATTAGCAGAGAAGTACTTGGTACGTGTCTGGGCAGGAGCAAGGTCAAATACAACATGTGAGACGTTCGACCAGCTGAGACTAGAAAACTATATCACATCCACAGTCGGAATTGACGCTCTTCCTCCTACAAGCAGCGAGATCAGAGGCCACATCCAGCGAGGGGCCTTCCTGGTGCACAGAGCATGCCAACTACTTGCAACAAACAATGAACGCGGTGCAGAACTAGAGCCATTACATCACGGATGGAAGGAACACTTTGGTGCACTGCTTCCATCGAAATGTCTGCTTCCTTTACCGCGAAGTCTGCTCACAATATGCAAGTGTGCTGGAAAGTGTAACACTCTACGCTGTGGTTGTCGCGCTGCCTCAAATTTCTGCGTGATATATTGTCATGGGAAGACAAAGAACTCTTCCTGTAAAAACACTGAAAAATGACATAAGGCAGCATCGACTTATAACATGACATAATTAGCTGACTAAAGTTGCTTGATTAAAGTTATAACACCTTTATACTGTTGCATTCATTCAAGTTATAATCCGCATCATTGATGCAACACAATGACCTTGACAATGACCTTATAGCCTTCAGATGACCCGGGATGACAAAAACAGTATCATAGCCTAAATGAA